>OU426982.1:62374847-62389847 GCA_911387785.2 Aelia acuminata | reverse complement strand
TTTTTTTATTTTTTGGAAAAAAAATTTTTTTATGATGTGGCATTAAAAAATCCACACAACCCTAAATTTTCACCCTTCTATCACCAAACCCTATTTTTTTATAGTCATTTTAGTAATATGTAGAGTGCCAAGCGGTACGATCGTATCGCTGTTGGACTATTGGCTGGGGGCCCCACCCTGGGGCCGAAGGGGTCCCCAGTTACCCCCCGCTCCCGCAAGCTAAAAGGTTGTTCTGGGCTAGGGGCCCGCTCGCCGAGGGTGATTTCAAGGCGTATGGGACCGCTCCGGCCCCGAACAATTCGCTAATGCAATTGGCCGTTTTTTTATTATTTGGAGGTGCAAGGAGAAGAAGAAAAGATCTGAACGCTAAGTAGCCAAGAGCAAAACTGAGGGATGGAGATGAAAGGGACAGGAGAAGCATGAAGGGATTGACGTGGCGGTCATTATAGGACATCCCCAGGGGGCTACCACTTCAGGTAGCGGGCTATTACCCTGGGGCCAGGCGGTACGTACGTCTATCACCAACCTCTATTTTTTAATAGTTATTTTAGTAATTTAATATTTTTTCTTCCCGCTCGATAACTGATCAATTATCAATTGGTAAGTTATCCCGGCGGCTATTGTGTTGTAAGTATAAATTATTCTTATATAAATTATTCATTTGTTATAAAATCCATAATTTTTTTTATATCGAAAATGTTGTTGGAAATGGTAAAAAAAAATTCGGTGAAAGTTAGATTTTTATTACAATGAGGCAATTTTTTTTTATTTTATTCTCTTTAAGAGCTCTAACTTCCACAGATTTTTTCCCCACCATTTCTAGCAATATATTTCCGATATAATTAAGAAAAATAAAATTTTTTATTTTCGTAAAACAGTCTAATATTTACATGTATATGTAACGTACATGTATGCGTGGACTATCAAAGATTAAATACATTATTACTATAATGTTTTTCATCATTAAGTAATTCAATTAGTTCTATTTATGTGTGTTTTTTACAGTGAAAAATGCCAAGAAAACGCAAAGGGGCTAATTTGAGCCGTAATACAAATAGATAACCATGCGAAATAGAAGAGTCCAAAGAACCGAAGAACAAATCCAGCAACAAAATATTGATGCGCGTGTGAGCTTAGCGCAATTGCTTCAAGAACTTTCAGAGGATACACGAGCTGAACGCAATGAAGTAATAAGATTAGAACAAATGAGCAACAACGCCAACAGGTACATCATACAGCACAGCATTTACATCATGCAGGTACAGCATTTACATCTAATTCATTCCTGTGTCTAGAATTCCAGTATGAGTCCGATATTGAATATTATGCTCATTAAAAAGTGGTAATTGGTGCTGTGGACAAGAATGCCCCCATTGTATGCTCTCAAATTCAAAAATTAGCCAGCCGGGATGTGTTGCGCGTCAGGAATTGTTTACTTATCAGCGCGGATCCAGATTCTAACCTGTTCCTGAAGTCAATGCGAATTTTCAATTCATGCTTTCAAATGACATCATTTGGAGCAACAGAAATAGTTCGAAATACTAATACAAATGGTCAACAATACATTTATCCATTCAAAATCAGAGGCCAAGCTTATCGTAAAATGGGCTCATTGCTGCCAACGCCAAACGAACCACATTAATTTTTACAGATCTACTTTATGGGCGGCGAGGATTCCGGAAGCGCTCCAATCCTGTGAATGCACGTTGTGACTACAATAACCTTGATTCACTTTTTGCCAAATGCATCGTCGGCGAGCTGGACGCTCTATTGAATGAACACAATGAATTGTTGAAAATATTCAGATCACACATGCACTATTACAAAGCGATAATCATGCTATTTTCATTAATCTTGATAAAACACCGGCTGGAGAGCACATTCGTAGATTCAATGCACCTGTTGTTGACTTTTGGATTGTTGAGGTTACTGGAATCATCGTTGGGGAGCATACAGGTGCACAGGAAATTGTGATTCGTAGAAGAAATAATAATCTTTAGTTCATTGCTGATACTCACCGTTCATATGACGCTATCCAATATCCGCAAATGTTCTGGAAGGGACAATACGCATAAATATTAAACATTTAATGTCTAGAAATTCCCTAGAAATAATTTATATTGCAAAACAACCTTTGCCGGGTCAGCTAGTATATATATATATATATATATATATATATATATATATATATATATATATATATATATATATATATATATCATGCGGCAAACGAATGCACTTCTCAACATTTGAAGTGCATCATATGCGAAAATCACAATAAGTGTACGAAAAGACAACAGAAGCACCCAATAGATCATTCTGTATTTGACCGAAACTGCCTGTCGTACTTGAATGAAATACAGAAATTGGCATCCAATACAGACTACAGCATCCCTCTACAATAGGTAAATAATATTAATAATTCACTATTAACAATTACTGTATTTATTAATGGCACCTATACAATTAAATATTTTTCAACTCAACACTCATCACTCAAAATACACAACAAACATGTTACAACAATATATTAATATAAAACACGTCGATATTTTATTAATTCAAGAACCGTATTGAAGGCCCATTAAGATTATAGGGTATAACCATTCAAAAGTTTTTCAAACAGCGGGAAACAATATCAGAGCTGGAGTCATAGTAACCAGCAAAAACATTGATGCCTGCATGATATTGCAATATAGTGACTCGGATTTTGTATGTTTAGAAATATCATATGGTAAATTAAAATCTATATAAATAAAGATGAAATTCTGTTTGTTTGTTTGTTTATTTGTTCTTTATAGAAATCCATATCGTTTGTCCTAAATTCTCCAAATTTCGCTTAGTGGTTCTTTAATACCAGGTGCGAACACCTGTCTTGTTTGTGAAAATTGCATAACTTCAGCCAATCTCTGGGTATATTCTTTATTGTTATAAAATTCGTCATGATCTCGCTTTACAGTGGTTTTTTTTTTTTTATGAAATCGACCGTTTGAGTCGAAAAAACGGCCGAAAAATCCTTTTATAGATTTTGAAGAGGCCAACAAGGCCCGGTAAGACCGTCCCCGTCGAGTTCTGGGATTTTTAAACCATATCTTTTTTTGTTTTTTTAACATTACAATACGTTTATTTACATGTATGGTGAATTTATTTTTTAAAAATGCCTCCTAAGAAGCGAGCTGCAATAGGAGTAGTGAGCTCAAAAGCTAAAAAACAACGTCAAATACGAGCAGCTGAAACTCTTGACGAACATCAAAATAAGATTGAACAGAGGCTTAGGCAGGCAGAAACTTGCGGAAAACTGAGTCTGCCCAAGAATACGAGGCCCGCCTTGCGCCACAGAGGATTAGGCAAGCCGATTTGCGATAAGCTGAAACTGCAGGGCAATATTTCTGTTTATTTGTTTATTCTTCATAGAAATCCATACCGTTTATCTTAAATTATCCGAATTTCGCTCAGTGGTTCTTTCATACCAGATGCGAACACCTGTCCATATTAAAATTGCTTAACTTCAGCCGATCTTCAGCTGATATTCTTTATCCCAATTAAAATTGTAATGATCTCGCTTTACAATGGTTTTTTTACGAAATCGACCGTTTCATTAGAAAAATAAAATTCCCCGGGTGAAACCGGGACATCGGGACATACAGCTAGTTTATCATAATTAGCGCTTATTTTGATATAAATCGAAATATAAATTTAGTTTTATTAAAAATCGAAAATTTTTTAGAAATTCTAATGTCGTTAATGGGGTAGACTCTAATGCGAGATCTAAATTTTGGTATGATAAACGAACGAAAGGGAAAAATTCATGGAATCGTTTATTGTTGAAAATGATTTGGCTTTAGTAAATACTCATTCCGAACTTACGATTTTTGAAGGGCCGCGAGGGAGCAGCAATATTGATTTAACTTTGGCAAATACGCAAGCAACCCGAAATTACCTTATAAGAAATTGGACCATTTCAAGAGAAACAAATTTTTCGGACCATAACATTTTAACATACCAGATACATATACCAGGAACAGACATGCCAACAGAGAAAACACATAGCTTTGTATATTTGACGGTAAATGGTGAATGGGTTAAATTCTTGACCAACTTACGGTTTCAGTTATTAAAACAATTCGAATGTCAACACTTCACATACAACACGGAATTGACGAATGCTGTAATACAAGAATTAATTATTAATGAGTTTCCAAATGTCTCTACTGACAGTATACTTTGGAAAATGACAAAAGCTATTAAAAATCTTGCAATGTTGCGTTCAAAAGATCCGGCAATTTTAAACATCGAACTGAACACAGGTCAGTTCCGTGGTGAAATTCTGAACTAACAGACTTACGTAAACAGACAAATCAACTACGGAGAATTTACCTACGGACAAAATCAAACAGTCTTTTACGAGACTCTAGAAAATGGGAATATTATAAAAGTAAGCATGCGTATCAAAAGTTAATTAAAAGCTCGAAACTAAAATCATGGAAAGAATATGCCACAGCTTCCAATGCTTGGCAATGGCCATACAGGTCTGTTGCCAATAAAATAAAACCACAACAACTATATCGACTGAAGATGGGACATACACTGCTGATACAGAGCTAACATTATCCCATGTACTAAGGCAAATAATAAAAGAGGACAATATAATCAATGACACTGACGAACATCAGACGAATGAGAAGAGAAATACTTACCCCTCCATTAACTGCAGATGACTTAGAAATTCGAGATTTTGAAATCTTACAAACAATATAAACATTAAACGTTAAGGAAGCTCCGGGAATAGACAAAATCGACTCACGTATCTTAAAGAAAATAGCCGATACCTTTGCAAAATTGCTGATTGGGCTTTATAAAACATTGTTTTCAAGAAAAGAATTTCCTAAAATTTGGAAGGTAGGTAAACTGACTTTAATTCCTAAATCTAATTCCTCCGCACTTAGACCATAAAATATGCTCCCTGTAATGAGTAAAGTAGTTGAAAAAATTCTTAAAAATAGACTGATGCACCACCTGATAACTAACAGCATACTGGACAGAAACCAATTCGAATTCAGGCCCCAATCAGGAACTGACGATGCACTTAATGAGTTGACTAATCATATTAAAAAGTGCATTTCGGCAAAAAATGAACCTTTCTCTGACCGAAAACTTGCAATATAGACAAACTCCTATTATGTTGACAAGAAACTATCTTTAGGAACTCCTCAAGAATCAGTACTTTCACCCTTATTATGGAATATTTTACTCAATACAGTTTTTGAAACCGACTTACAGAAAAATACAACACATCTAGCTATGCGGACGACTTGTTATTACTTATAAAAAGAAGAGATTTTGATGAATTACAGACCATAGCGAATATAACACTATCAAGGCTTGGACTTTGGACAAAACGCAACAAACTTGAATTTAATGTAGGAAAGACTAAATATGTTATTTTTACCAAAAAAAGAACAGTACCAGAACTAGATATTCGACTAAATTCAATTAGACTTACAAAATGTGACACATTACCATATTTAGGCGTACTTTTCGATAGAAAACTAAAATTTAACAGACATTTAGACAATGTTTATAACGAAACTTTAGGCATCATAAATGGACTATCAATAGCTGCTAGAGTAACATGGGGCCTCAAATCGGAAGTGTTGTGAGAAATCTATGAAGCCGCTGTACTTCCTAAGATTCTCTATGCTGTACACGTTTGGCATACAGCTGTACAACGTAAGAAAAATTTGATGAAGTTACAGAGGCTTCAAAGGTTGATTGCTATTAAGATATGTAATGGATATCGAACATTTTCGTTTGAGGCCGCAATTCTATTGACAGGACTATCACCAATACAAATGAAAATTGATGAACGCTCAACCTTATTCAAAATCAAAAAAGAACACGTTGAATACAAAGACATGACAATGGACAAAATAGAAAGAAATACTGACTGTAAATTTTGGATACACCCAGGTACAAATTTGTGGACCAGGATATAAATCACCTTTGAAAATACTGATGTTTTTACCGACGGCAGTAAGGACAGCGAGAATGTAGGGTGTGCATATTATTCAGATCTCCAGAAGGTAGGGATATTGAAAAGCAATACAAATTGGAATCATATTGCTCGAATAACCAGGCGGAGAAATTTGCTGTGGTAAAGATGACAGATTACATCATTAACTATCCGCTACAGACATACACACATGTGACCATAAATACAGACAACAAAGTTTTACTTGACTCTGTTAGCAACTTAGATATTTACGATTACTTGACGGAACAAAGTAGACATAACTTAATAAAATTAAAAACGATAGGGAAAACAATAACAATAAAATGGGTAAAGGGACATTCTGGTATCGAGGGCAACGAACGAGCCGATTACCTTGCTAAAGAAGCGGCTAAAAGCGAAATGATGCCCTCATATGATAAAGCCCCTTTATCTTACATTAAGAGAGATCTCACAATTGATTTCTTTAAAAGGTGGGATCAATTGTGGGTGATCTGAACTAAATCACCAAGTTTACACAGGTACATACCACGCATTACACTTCAAAATTACAAACTTATACAAGGTAATGATTACAAAAGAACGCAATTATTAACAGAGCATGGTAACACGAAACAATATCTTAAGAGATTTAACATTATACAAACAGACATATGTGACGAAGACGGACAATCCAAAATTTCCATCACATACTTTATGACTGTAAATTATTTGATAAACAACGATTCGCACTAATAAAAACTGTAATTCTTAAAAATGGAAATTGGCCGGAGACGGAACATAACTTATTATTCAAATTTAAGACAGACTTCCTAAAATTTATTAGAAGTATTGACTTTGACTCATTGACAAACCAGCGATAGGCAGCGTAGGTAACTTTTTGTTGGCTTTATTTCATTTTTTATTTTTATTTTTTGTTTGCTTATCTTTTTATATTTTTATTTTCTTTTGTTTAATATTTTACAAATTTTCTTGTCTATTAATACCATACTTTTGTTGAAATATTTTGTTACATTCTTATGTTTAATGTAATAATTTGAATGAGCAGAGTTTGATTTTCTATCAGCCCATCTTAAAAATAAATCACAAAAGATAATTCTACAATCGCAATAAATTATTTCTAGTAGTTTTTTACTTAACAATTTTAATGGCAATTCTTTATTCTCACATTCCCGTGTCCTTATTTTTAGAGATATTGCTTTGAAATTTTTTATTAAGACAAAAGACGTTGCCTACACTGGTAACAAAGAAAAAAATGGTTTTAATGCTGTTCCTTTCCTATTTTTTGGCAAAATGAAAATAAAAAATGACATTTTCGATTTTTAAAAAGTAGCCTGCGAGGAATTTTCGTACTATAGCAGTCTATGAAATTTTGGCTTTTTAAGAAGGCCAATTCAAATTTAATTTTAAGCTAAGGCCGACAATTGTGGGACGCATACAGCTAGACTAATTAATTATTAAATGTGAGCGAACGGTACACCTCATAGGTGTACCACTGCAGGTGACTAAGTAAAGATATCATACTAATCATAATAAGATATATTCTTTCAACTACTTTCCCACACGCATTGGCGGATCCAGGGGGGGAGGGCTGCAGCCCCTCCCTTTGGAAGATTTTTCGTCATTTAAAGATAGAATTTGACTTTCCTTAAAGGAAGGAAGAAAGTTAAAGAACAAATAATGCGCAGAACAAGTAGGATTTTAGTTGTGAGAAAGGAACATAAACGTGATTGGCAGATCCAAATGAATGGCTGTAGGGATGCAGCCCCCCCTTTAGGACTGCAGCCCCTCCCTTTACAATCGGCTGGATCCGCCCATGCCCACACGAGATGGGAGTTTTGTAATTGAATTATTAGTGCATAGAATGATTAAAAATGAAAAAATAAAATGAATTAAAAATATTTTATGAACTACTTGCTCAAGAACGAAGTACTTAATTACGAATAGAATAGTTTTAATAAATACCACATTTTCTTATTAAACCTATATTATTCACTATGCAATATTAATATTCAATTTATTTCAAAATCAAAACAACGAAAAGTGAAATGCGAGTACTTTATACCTGTTTACTTATTACCTGTTTACTTTACAAGAACTTTTTCATTTTTTCTGAAGATTGGATTCAGACTTATATAAGAACATTGGATTTAAAATTATTAATCCAAATTATACGGACATCTTATTTTAATATAAAAATTAAAATAAGGGCAAATAAGACTTCTGGCAAGAATCAGTCAATAGAAAAAATATAAAATCCGTCATAAACTGACTAAATTAATCCATTTTAAAGGCCAGTAAGTCTTCAGACATAATCCTCCATGATGGTTTTTTAATGTTATAAAAATGAATCTTATAATAGTAATAGATTAATTTTTAGTGTATTAATACCCCACTTTATTTAAAAACACAAATAGAGCCAAATAGCTGTTTTAAAGATGATTGGAGTGAGCTAGAGGTGTAGGACTATGGCACCTCCTGGGGTGGGGGGAAGGGAGCACAGGTTCAGGAGACAGCCAAAATAGCCGTGCCTCCTCTATGTTATTCAACCGGGTTATTGCCAGGATAATGAAATTATTTTAAAAATAATGAAAGATGAAAAGATTTTGAAATAAATTGAATCATAATTTTGCATAGTAAATAATATAGGTGTAAATAAGAGAATGTGAAATTTAGTAAAACGAGAAATATTAAAATTATTCTATTTGTAATTAACGTACTTCGTTCTTGAGAACGTAGTTCATAAAATATTTTTTAATCACTTCTATACATTAAATTTAATTTAAGTATGATATTGTTACGGGCTACGGGTTCGATAAAATGAACAATTAGCAATAGAACAATAATTATTAACAGAGCATGGTAACACGAAACAATATCTTAAGAGATTTAACATTATACAAACAGACATATGTGACGAAGACGGACAATCCAAAATTTCCATCACATACTTTATGACTGTAAATTATTTGATAAACAACGATTCGCACTAATAAAAACTGTAATTCTTAAAAATGGAAATTGGCCGGAGACGGAACATAACTTATTATTCAAATTTAAGACAGACTTCCTAAAATTTATTAGAAGTATTGACTTTGACTCATTGACAAACCAGCGATAGGCAGCGTAGGTAACTTTTTGTTGGCTTTATTTTTTTTTTATTTTTATTTTTTGTTTGCTTATCTTTTTATATTTTTATTTTCTTTTGTTTAATATTTTACAAATTTTCTTGTCTATTAATACCATACTTTTGTTGAAATATTTTGTTACATTCTTATGTTTAATGTAATAATTTGAATGAGCAGAGTTTGATTTTCTATCAGCCCATCTTAAAAATAAATCACAAAAGATAATTCTACAATCGCAATAAATTATTTCTAGTAGTTTTTTACTTAACAATTTTAATGGCAATTCATTATTCTCACATTCCCGTGTCCTTATTTTTAGAGATATTGCTTTGAAATTTTTTATTAAGACAAAAGACGTTGCCTACACTGGTAACAAAGAAAAAAATGGTTTTAATGCTGTTCCTTTCCTATTTTTTGGCAAAATGAAAATAAAAAATGACATTTTCGATTTTTAAAAAGTAGCCTGCGAGGAATTTTCGTACTATAGCAGTCTATGAAATTTTGGCATATCCGTTTTAAGAAGGCCAATTCAAATTTAATTTTAAGGTAAGGCCGACAATTGTGGGACGCATACAGCTAGACTAATTAATTCATCAAATACTCACAATGGTAATTATGCCTTATTATCAGATACAAACCAGGCTGTGTATGTAGACTCCAATTACTTATAACAAACCGCACGGGTTAAAACAAGAGTCTTTTCTACGACATACACTATCACCACAATAACTTATCACAATAAGGCTTACAACTTATCACACTAACCTATCCCTGTTCACAACGAAGTGTACTCCACGGGTGTTGCCAAACAACTCCACTGAGGCTTGTTAAAGCTGGTATTTATAAGCCTTAGGAAGATTCTAGAAGATTCGAGATCAAAGTCTTTGATCTTCCCCGACAGCCAGTGCGGCACCGAACAATGGTCGTATTGTTCACAATAGGCGCTTTGTCTACTACCGCTGGCCGCAACAATACCCCCTCCTTAATGCTGATCTGTCCCAGATCAGGTCGTGAATGGGGTGGAGTAGGCTCAGGTGTTTTCTCCTCTTCAGCTTCCAGCAGGACTTTTCCTGTTTCCTGACCGAGTCTTAGAAGCTCAGCGAGTTTCTTGACACTACCAGGCGAAGCCACCTTCAACGAAAGGACACTGGCCGGTGCAACAGAGTCGAGCTCCACAATGCCAAACGTATTTGACATTACACAAACACCAGAAGATGGGTCTGGGACCTGGCTTGGATCAATCCTTACAACACTTGCATTGGCAACCAGCACCTGTTGGGTGTGAGGGCCTAGACCAATGCTCTGCTCAACTAAGCTTCCGTTAATCGCACCACGAGCAGCTGATATTTTGCTCTCATCACCATTCGATTTAAGTCCTACTTCCGCTGCTGGACTTTCTGTAGTCCCATGGGTAATATTGGGCTTAGGAGGAGGCCGTCCAGGTCCTCGAATGATGCCACTGACTGTCACTGCACTGTCAGTTTCTCTTTCCAATTTCAAGTTCTTTGCTAAGGGGTCACCATCCTCATCAGAATCAGTAACAGGCATTCTCCTGTTTAACATTTCAAGTTCCACATCATCAGGCTTCATAGACCCACACCAAGCCTTTCCCTGAGGTTCCTTCCAGCTCAAGGTTCCTTGCTTGCTGTACCTGACTGACCGACCACTGATTGAAAAGTTTCCAGAGTTTGTCACTTGATCGTTTCCAGCCCTCCCCGATATGGCAGTCCTGTGTCCATTCAAAGGCTGCTTGGCCAAACTCTTCTCAAATGCTCCAAGCAGATGCCGACAAGCCTCCAAGCTTCCAGCCGGCCCCCAGCCACTCTGTTCAGAAGGGCATCCCTCCCATCCAAGCAAATATCCATATTGCTTCTTTCCTGGATGGAACCTTCGGGAAACTACAAACTCTTCTTCCTTATCTTGGGAGATATCACCACCTTCGAGCTGATCTCTCATGCTCTCATTATACTCCGCTCCCTTTTCAACACCAGTGGTTGACTCAACTTCCATGAATTCTCCAGACGAGACCCCCTGAACAAGCCTTCTCACTACAACAGGCTTTTCCTCATCGCCTTCATCAAAATCTTCCTTGTCAATTGACTTCCTTGCTGGCAATGGCTTAATGACTGTATCAACAGGTTTAGCATACCCAAAAGAACTAGAATTCATGGCAGTCTGTCCAGCATTTCTTATCCTTTCAGGCATGTGTCTCATGAACTCCTCTTCAAAATGAACAGCATTGTGACAAGGTCCACACACAAGAGCATCCACCTCTCTCAATCCGCCAAGCGGCACCTTCAAATCTTCAACACTCACTTGAGGATTAAGGTCGAAGGGCTCTTCTTTTTCTTCTTCATCATTAGTTTCTCCTTCACCTTTCGATTCGTTGAAATGAAACACTTCATCAACTTGCGTAGCACTAAGAAACTTCTTAACCGAAATCTTAGGAGTATCACTATCAACTAACTTATTTTCTAAAGCAGTAAAACATTCTGATAACGTATTTTTTAAAGTAGAGAATAACTCCTTTTCATTTTCTAACAACACATTTTTAAATTCTAACAACTCATTTTTCAATTTACTAAATTCTGTTTCAAAAAGAACGTGATCTGGATCCTCTCCACTGCTAATTAAAGCTTCCCTGAGCCTTTGTTGCAATATAGACTTGTTCCCAGAAGTATCCAAATCGCGTTCTTCTAATTCCCTTTTTAAATCTGCTACTTTCAAATCATACAGTCTTAAGCCACCGGTTGACATTTTAAATATTATATACAATTATCAAAATTAAAATTAACAAATCAAAACTTAAAGACTAACAACAATAAGTTGATTATAAACTAACAACGAAAAAAAAAGAAATCTAATCCTATACACAGTTACTAAGATTTAAATTACAAATGAAATTCTCAACACTATAAACAATAAACTAAATTATTAAAAGAAACCAAAAAGATTAGATAAAACTCAAATATTAAATAAAATAAACAATATTCAAAATAGACAAACAAATTTTCAATAGCCTAAATTACAATAATTAACTAAAATAACAAACAGAAAAATTATTTAGAACAAACTAAATAAATACGCTAATGCTAAAAATATATCCCACTTCTGACACCAGTTGTTACGGGCTACGGGTTCGATAAAATGAACAATTAGCAATAGAACAATAATTTATTAATCAAATACTCACAATGGTAATTATGCCTTATTATCAGATACAAACCAGACTGTGTATGTAGATTCCAATTACTTATAACAAACCGCACGGGTTAAAACAAGAGTCTTTTCTACGACATACACTATCACCACATTAACTTATCACAATAAGGCTTACCACTTATCACACTAACCTATCCCTGTTCACTACGAAGTGTACTCCAGGGGTGTTGCCAAACAACTCCGCTGAGGCTTGTTAAAGCTGGTATTTATAAGCCTTAGGAAGATTCTAGAAGATTCGAGATCAAAGTCTTTGATCTTCCCCGACAGCCAGTGCGGCACCGAACAATGGACGTATTGTTCACCATAGGCGCTTTCTCTACTACCGCTGGCCGCAACAATATCTTTATTTAGTCGCCTCCAGTGGTACACATAGGAGGTGTACCGTTCGCTCTCATTTAAAAATTAATTAGTCCAGCTGTATGCGTCCCACAATTGTCGGACATTGCTTAAAATTAAATTTGAATTGTCCTTTTTATAAGGGATATGCCAAAATTTCATAGATTGCTATAGTACGAAAATTTCTCGCAGTCTCCTTTTTAAAAATCGAAAAGTCATAAATGTAGAGCTGCGCGTGCTAGAGAGAGACAGAACTCCCTAGGCAAAACACATACTGCCATCTCGGCATGGAATGGACTATAGAAAAATCCTTATTTAAAATTTATAATTGGTGACTATGCTCCCCATAATCCCTAAATACAAGGGCGGATTCAGTCTCTCTCATGCAATAATAGTAGCTTCTTTCTCTGATTACAAAGTTGGACTAAAAGGAAGTGGGATGTCATCTTTTAATACAATCATTATTTAGAGCATATGGGTGATTCTAAAATTTTGGTGGTATTTGGCTCCTAAATTTTTCATTAAAAAGTCATCTTTTCTTCTGTTTCTGGTTGCGGATGGTTTGGTCACTTGCTCCTTAACAATGATGTGAAGTCTCCACACACTTATATTTATACTTTTCGAGAAAATGATTTTCAAAGAAAGTAATGTTCTAGGGAGCGACAAAATATGACATTATTATATTAATGTAAATCTTTTAAAAAATAATCATCTAAATTTTAAAGTCTCGTTCTTGTATAGGTATAATGAGTTCGATCCCCAATATCAAAATAGTTAAAAAACTAACAGTTAGCTCTTGAAACCTAAAAGATGTTCCAAAATAGGAAGCATAAAATCAACTCACTTAGATGGGTAGATGAAGTGATTCCTTATAACTTTCATATCTTAGCTTTAAGATATGTATACTTAATCGAAAAATAACTCTGAACTGACAATGATTAGTAATCAACATAACCAAATTACTGTTAACCAAGTTAAAATGTAATCACAAGTCTCTCCCCAACCAACATTGTCTCTCCCTAGCCAAAAACGAAATCAGTATCAGGCTAGGGAGTGACAGGTCAGGGAGGGACAAATCGGCCATTTATCATGAATTTTGGCAAAACTAGTACAAAAATTACTTAAAGGAGGTTATGGATGTGAAGAGATTCCGACTGTAATAAAAAAAAAAAAAAAAAAAAAAAAAAATATATATATATATATATATATATATATATATATTGTTTACTATCTTCATGTTGATAACGTAGGGAGTGACTCACTATAAAATTATTGTTTAGCTTTACACCTTCATCCTCGGCAGAGTTGGGCAAATTGTAATCAGAATAATGATTCATGAATATGAATAATTGGTAATCATAAAACAAATGAAAAATGAATAACCATTATTCATAATCATTACGGAGTATTTTTAATGATTATTGAGTGTTTATGGTATTCATTTGAAATGAATAATGACTAACTGGTATTTAGTTATTTATTATTCATTTCAAATGAATACCATAAACACTCAATAATCATTAAAAATACTCCGTACTGATTATGAATAATAGTTATTCATTTTTCATTTGTTTTATGATTACCAATTATTCATATTCATGAATCATTATTCTGATTACAATTTTCCCAACTCTGATCCTCGGTTAACTAAGAGAGTTTAAGGAAAATATCTGTGCCTCTGAAGTCAACAACACCATGTGCATTCTTTTTAATTGAATTAAATTTAAGACTACTATCTAAATATTTTGTTTTTTGCTTATAGAGACAGCTTAGTCAACGTTTTTCTCATTGTTATTGACGTTCATCTATCCAATAAGTAATAGGAAGTATTTATCATCCCAAAGGGAAAATGTAATTCAATAAAATAATGGACATGGTGTTGTTTACCTCCGAGGTAAAGATATATATGAACTAATGGAGAGTTAAACATAACTCTTATTTTTCGTGGAAATCCTCTCTAGGATTCCAATTTAAGGTCTGGTCACACATATCCATATAACATGTGGGATCTGATTCATTTACGAAGGATAGATAGTAACCGGTTACACATGCCCGACACCGGGTCAACCGACCCGTTATTATCTATCCTTCGTATTTAAATCAGATCCGATACACGCCCGTGCTACGGTGCGGTTATGTGTGACCAGACCTTCATTCTGGGAATCACCGCGCTCTATGGGTTCCCTATATTTTTTCTAAAGCGCATTGAAACGCCTTTAGAGTGTTCGCTTAGGTGGTTGAATTACGGTAAACTAAGATAATATTTTTTTTATATTCCGTAAAATCCTTCCTTATTCTTAATAT
>OU426982.1:61442347-61627347 GCA_911387785.2 Aelia acuminata | reverse complement strand
AATTGTCAAAAAAATAGTATTAATCTAAATTGTTAACCAGTATTTATTAATCTAAATTGTTAACCAGTATTAATCTAAATTGTCAAAAAACTACCTTGGGAGTTGGACGATAATGGCCTTAATGGTCGACTTGTCCTTAAAAAAAAAAAAAAAAAAAAAAAAAAAAATGCAATTATAGACTGGGCGTAGACTCTTATGGGACAATATGACCATTGTATAAGCTAACTCTAATCGCGTTCTTTTCATTTTAAAAGGACTCTAGGCTCGCTCCTAAGGGATAAAAAAAACCCCACTGTGTCCTTTGGCTGAACTGTTTTCCAAATATGAGTAAGAAAAACCTTGTCCGTTGTACTTAATTTTTCCAAGCTTTCAATGTGATGCCAGAAAATATTAACAACTAAATAAATAATATGATAAAGAAATTAAGCTGTTGTGAAAATGACAGCTATCATAACAATGATTGTAGGAATAGGTTATTAATATGATCACTAACCGAAGAACGTAGTGTAAAGTTGCAATGATGCATTTACCATAAGTACCAGCTTTACGTACAATTGCTTATTGTTATTAATAAATTTATTTTCCACTTTTATTTGATGGGGTAGGTCTTTAAGATCGCTTGTTTGAAGGCAAAAGGCTTGTAAAATACATAACTACTTTTTCGCTTCTAGGTACTATTCCACAAGTAATTATGTGGTTTTCATCAATTTAGCAAAACTACTAGCGCACCCTATAGTCGATTGCGACTGCGAATCCTCTTTGATCTCTATGGGAGGTTTCAGTATGGTAATAAAGGTTGGTTCTCTATAATGTATATAGAATAGCTTGGAGTGTGCTATTTTGTTTAAGTAATATAATTGTATATTTAAAAAATTCAAAGTTAATACTACTAGGCTGCTGGGATGCTGGTTAGACAAGTTAGATTGCATTTTATTCAAGGGAGAGGTGATTTATAATTTAAATTTTTTATGTATGTGTATAATATCACTCCTCAATATTTGTTTATTTATGTTGTAGAACTGAGAATCACATCTGGAAGTTCTTGGATTAGATTAGTTTCTAATTCATCTAAGGATTTGTCAGAAGCTCCCAAACAAGAACTAGTAGATGATGGATTTCCTGTGAATCGATTTTTTAGAGCATTTGCTCGGAAAAAAAATCGAATTCCTTTTATGTTTAAGTATAACCCCTTGACTGTGTCTCAACAGCAGCTTAGTGATTTGAAAAATAGAACTATAAGGAACTATGAAATTTTTCAACAAAGTTATATTGAAGAGAGACATAATATTCTAGGATCTGATCTTGCTGCTGCTCATTTTATTGTTTATCGTGGTGGTAAAGTTAAGTTTCGCAATGATGAAAAGTGGATAGAAAAAAAAGATGAGGAAGAAATATGTGCTGATTTAACTAATACGTATGTTCCAAACCTGTACCTTGAGTGTATCGATTTATCTAACACCAAGATCAGATATGAAGGTCTTGTTAATTTGACTAATTTATCAAAACTTAAGTGGCTTAGTTTGAGAAATTGTCAACATGTAGATGATTGGTTTTTGGACAAGATCAGTGGTGAATATGCTGAAACTCTTGAATATTTGGACTTAAGCGATTGTGTTAATGTGACTGAAAATGGTTTAAATGGTTTTTATAGATTTCAAAATTTGAAGAAATTAGTTGTACATAATATAGTTCATAATATTAGTTTTGAATTTAGGTGTTTTTTGTTAGAAGATAGTATTCCTGGGCTAACAATTGAAGGTGTCAAATATTTGGATGCTAAATAAATGTTATTCCATAGTTTTTATTTATTAGTATTGATAACTATTATTTTCATTATTATTTGAAATTTAAATCCCATTAAATTTTTTTTTCTTTACTGAGCCAGTTGGTGAAGTTTTTAGATTAACCCTTTCATGGCTCCAGATGATATTTCTCGGAAAAAAAAGTTGGTCCCCACAACATAACACCAAGGGCCCGTCGGTCCCCAGTAGCTAAGTATGACGTATCTCGCAATCGTTTTTTCACTTATTTAACGTCCTCAGATTCACACGAGATAACTTGTCGCGACGCAGGCACATCCTAGCGTGTCCACGGAGACAATAAGTACATCTAGCAGCAGCTAGGCTGCCTCTATTCCGGCAATATTTGTTTCGGGTAGCTGCCTCATCTGGGTCTTCCGTTCGGGGAAGCCCTTCTCACCCCTTTTAATCTGCTAATTTTTTTTTTTTTTTCCCTTATCACTCCCCCGGCTACTGTCAGGGGTCTTGAAGGACATATTTACCATTATTCATTTCGAGTTCTAGACGCTCTGAGCGATAGTCCTCTGTGTTTTTTGGTGATATTTTATGCTTTATTTCGCTCTCACGTAATCTGTTATTGCAATCGATAATCTAGCGGTACTAAGGTACTATAGAATCATAAAAAATAAATAAAACATTAAGAAATAGTTGGAGAAGGTTTTGAGGAGTTGAGGCAGTCAGCGGCGGAGTGTGGCCTGCACCCCTAAACTTGGGGAATGTAAAAGCCGGTTGACCTACTTAGCTTCTCAGAGCAACTTTTGTTGTGAGGGCTTAGTTGCTAAAGGGTAATAACCCTAATAAGTCCTTTTATTTGTTTGTGAAAAATAAACGGATTTGTCAATTTTTGCTTTACAATGTATAATTTAGTTTTAAGTTATTTATAATAGCAGTATTTTTCACATTTTGAAGTATTTTTTACTTTTCAAATTTTAAACCAATTAACCCTTTAACAGCTAAGCACTAGAACGAAAGTTGCACTGAGAAGCTAAGCGGGTCTGTCGGCTTTTACACTCCCCAAGCTAAGGCATGCAGGCAACTCTCCGCCGCTGACTGCCTCAACTTCTTTACCTCCTCATAACCTTCACCGACTATTTCTTAATGTTTTATTTCTTTTTTATGATTGTATAATAATATAGAATCATTATTTCAATAAATTAAAATGCTAGATTATCGATTGCAATATCAGATTATGTGATTAAGAAGGTAATAATGAACAATAATATAATAATGTCATTACTTTATATACATCTTTTTTAATTTTTAATAAGTAATATTTTTATATAATTTGAAGTAATATTTAAAAATTTTTAGATGGATTAAAAACTTTTCTTCATTCCCCATCTGTTTAGATGAGTTAGATAGGTTAGACGGGCTTTGGACCGCCACCGGCAGTATTACGAATTTTTTTTATTAATCTTTTTTGTTTTTAATTTCTTTTTTTATGGGTCCGGAGAAAGACTGCCCTCTTCCGAACTTTCGTTCAAAATCTCCATATCAGTCCATATCGCGACATACTAACACCAAAAATGGAGAAATAATAACGAAATGAAACAGTGAATATCACCAAAAACACAGTGGACTATCGCTCAGAGCGTCTAGAACTCTAAATGAATAATGGTAAATATGTCCTTCAAGACCGATGACGGTAGCCGGGGAAGGGATAAGGGAAAGAAAAAAAAATTAGCAGGTAAAAAAGGGGTGAGACCAGCTTCCCCGAACGGACGACCCAGATGACAGGCAGCTACCGGGCCGAAACAAATATTACCGCAATCGAGACATCCCTGCAGCCTAACGGCCGCTAGATGTACTTATTAAGTCTCCGTGGATCCGCTAGGATGTGCATCATTCACGACAACATATCTCTTGAGAAGCTGAGGACGTTAAATAAGTGAAAAACCGATTGCGAGATATCTCGTCATTAGCTGCTAGGGACCGACTTTTTTTCGTGAGATATCTCGTCTGGAGCCATGAAAGGGTTAATATTTTATTAATTTTATTTTGGACCTTTATATACAAACATTTGATAGTAATACTAATCTTGCATTGTTTATTACACCCATTATTTTAGGTTTTTCTACTCAAACATACTGTAATGTTAAACAAAAAAAAGAACACATGGTTTAAGAGTCCCAGACCTTTTGTTGGAATGAACTAACAGTGGGAACAAATAGACAAGGCAGGTGTTCGGGACTAGATTGTTCAATGCCAATCCACCATTTTCCAAGAGGTTCTACCACGTTCTGGATCCTCCTTACAACTATATAATAGAAGCAATTGACTGGATTTTTAGTATTTTTCTTGAAGTGAAGCTCAAGCCATATGATTTGTGTTACAAATTGATAATTTTTGTAGCCTGATTTAATATTTGTGTTTTTATAATTTGTGTGGCATTGAATATTGTTATGTTTTCGTTGAATAAATATTGTTAACCGACAGAGATGTTAGAATACTTTTTCTCTAGATTATTTTAATCATGAATCTTATGAATTTCCATCCTTGTATTTTAATTGAAGGAGAATAGCTCTGAGAAAGTGGTACCACCTAATGCCAAAATATCTCTATTACAAATTCTTTTTTTTACTCTTGGAATTATATGATGTATATTTTTCTTTTGTAACTTCTTGTCTTTTTTTTTTTTCCTAAAGGATAACTTAAACAATCTGAAACATAAAAATATTTTGTTGACCATGAAATAGATTTATGAATTCCTAATTTTTCCCTCAAAACAAAAACATCAGCAATAAAGAACAGAGAAAAAAAAATCTTTTTCGTGAGAGTAGTTAACAAAAGATTTTTAATATTAAGCAGGAAAAAATATAAATTAATTAATATATATTTTTAAACGAAAATATATAATTTCCCCCATTTCAGAACACAATCCACAAATTAAAAACTGGAAGTATACCGAGAAAGAGGCCACTTCGAAACTCTTATTCAAGAAGTTAAGAGTAAAAACTGTCATGTAAAACCCTGAAACAGATAGGAGGAAAAAGGGAGCTATCACTATTTGTTCACCATGGATTGTTAACCTCTTGTAAGGTCTTGCTATGGTAGCCTAGGTGGGCTTTGCTGTGTGATGAAAAACTTGTTTAACATAGTTCCAATCAACACTACTCGATAATTTTTTAAAAACTTTGATCTAACTTTCACAATAGAGTGCAATTAGTAATGTCAAAGATAATATACAAAGAATAATAGGAAGTTTTTAATATTTGTAACAAGATTAAATGTATTTTACTGAATCATTTATTTCCTTGTTCCAGATTGTGCTCTGTAATACAAATTGTTATTTACACCAATGTTCTCTACTGGAAGGATTTTAATATTTTTATAGCTTTCATTTGCTACATTAGCAATATGAAAGCCAAAGAAAGCACAAAAAAGTATTGTTTTTAAATGCAAAATGATAATTTCAATGATAAATTATTCAATTCAGACTCCAATAAACTTTAGATGGGGTTTAACATAATTAAGATACCTAGAATACACTGAACAGTGAAAAATTCATTGAATCATTATATCTATATATATGTATATATCATAAATTAATTATATTTTTGAAAATCTAAGCTCTTCACAATATTTTACTTATGACTTAAAAGGAAAATAATTATGTATCAGTTATCATTTTAGTAAATATTTCATATTTTTAACTAACAATAGGTGAATATATATTCCTTCATTAATAATAGTTTTAGTCCCATGAAAAACAGAGCTTCTATCATTACACTAAAATATAATTTATTCATAAATATTTTTTTTAACTTTAAAATTTATGTGTATTTACAAAAGTGGCACTGATTTGTCAATTACAAATTGCTATCACATTTATTAAATGGGTTAAATAGCACACATTTGCATAAAGAATTATCTTAAAAAGTATACATCAAGAATATGACACTAAGCTCTTACTACTTCTTTGGAAAAAGTGACCAAACCATAGATTAGGTTATTTTTTATTTTTAAATATATTTAGATTTATAGAAAAAATAATTTATAAAAAATCAATAGAACTTCTTTATTTTGAAATTGATTTTATAAATAAAAAGTTTTAACATTCCTTTGTAAGAATAGTTAAGGCTTGAAATAATTTCTTAAGAAAGCAAAATATAAGGTTTGGCCTCTTTTCTAGGGCTACATATTTCAAGTACAAGCACAGACTTATAAAAAAAATAAAAACTAATGTTATAACATTGTTGTATGTAAGTATCAGAGCAAATATCCTTCCAATAAAGCACACCCAAGTATGCTTTAGTATGTTTTAAAGGATAAATACACTGCAGTTTTAAAACATTAATTAATCAAAACATGAAAATTATTGAACAGTAATAAGGCACCTTTAATGAGAACAAAGTATGAAAATAATTTTAATCTAAATTTGAATATTAATTAAAATACATTACATTAAACTCTTTAATATTTAAAAGGAAAAAAGTGGTTTACATACAACAAAGTTAAAAACAAAGAAATGAAAATAACTGGTCTTTAATAAAAATTATTAAAGATATTTTTAAAAACTCAGAAATAAGATAAAAACTATTTCTGATGAGTAATTAGTGGACACAGTAATTTTAATCCTGGTTCATAAGTTTTCACACTGGTACATAATTATAAACAAATATAAAGAATATAACAAATATCAAAGCATATAATAAATTTGTCTTTTAGATACAAACAATAAATAATATATAAATGTATCTTTCAACCTAAATTATTTCGAACAAATAACATACGTAAATATAATACACAAAATTTCAAAAATCACAGAAAAATAAAAAAATGTTATAGTGTCATTCCGAAACTTCTAAACAGAGAATATATTAATTAATATGTTCAGTCTGTTAAAATATAAAATAAAATAAAAGAAGACATGAAAACATAATACACATAAACAGAATCTCCATACATACATTTTTATAAAATCTGAAAGAGATACACAAAGCCTGAATTCAAATTAATGTTGTGTATAAAAATTAATTCAAGTTGTGCTAAACTTATATGAATTGAAACAAAATAAATTTTTTCTATATTATAGCACCTATCTGACAATATAAAATAAAAAATACTAACAGAATAAGGAATCATGAATACACATGCACTGTAGGTGAAACCGAATTCTAACACCTACTAAAATATGACTACATAACAATATTTAGGTACAACAAATTATGTTTTGAGAAATATGCACTTAAATGCATAAACAATTAACATTTATTGAAAGATTTTTGTTTAATTTATACTATAATTAACTATGATGACTATAACACATTCGAGTTACCTATATACATTAATATAAAGCACATATTACAGAGCTAATAAAAATCAGCAACTGCAGTAGATATAATAAAATATACAATTAATTTAGATTTGATAAGAGTACAATATGACACAAATGTACAATAGATATTTATTCTAATAAGGATTGTGGTATAATTTAATTTATAGCTTAAGTGAGCCAGAAAAGGAGTATCTTTTATAAACATCTTTTCCAAGTAAAATAAATTACAACTTGAGGCACCACAATCCAATCGTTCAAAAACTTGCCTTTACATTTAAAATTAACTTGCCGATCCTAAAGACAAGATAATGAAAATATATATATATATAAAGTTCTTCTTTATAAGAAGAGACCAGTCAAAGCACATAAAATTGTCAAAAATAAAAAACAACATATATGATGAGTTCAGTGCTTTGATTAAAATGTGAAAAAGATAAGGCAAGTGATAGAACGATAACCGTGCTGAGATCAATTATGGTAAAGTTATCTTAAAACAGGCTGCCCTATGGTACAAAGGACAAGATACATGAGCTGTGATGTCGGGGGCTAACTAGAACTCTGTGCCACTCCTCCAGTAGCAGTTTGCCCTGTTGTGTTTGCATGTCCGGGTAGGCCTACATACAAAACTCTATTACATCTTAATAGTTTTTAATATTAAATAATTTTATTTTAAAAAGTAAATTCTGTTCAAACTGTTATCAATCTTTCCTACTAAGATGATTTTGTACTAATTCTAATTGACAAATGTAATGTTAAAATGGTGATAGACAAATATTCATAAAACGAATACGAACGAAATACGATGACAACACTCCAACATTAAGAAGCAAAAACTCTGACCAATTTTGTTAGTATGAAGTTTAGGAGATGATAATAGAGGGGGAAATGGGAATTCAGTTCAATATTTTAAATTAAAATGGACAGAATATTGTTATACCAAGCTATATATAATTTGAATACTCATATTGACACTGGGATAACAATAGATACCATTAACACGTTGAGCGCCAAGCGGTACGATCGTACCGCTCTTGAACTATTGGCTGGGGCCGAGGCGGTCCCCAGGTACCGCCCGCTCCCGCCAGCTAAAAGGTTGTTCTGGGCCAGGGGACCGCATGCCGAGCGTGATTTCAAGGCATATGGGACCGTTCCGGCCCCGAACAATTCGCCAATGCAATTGGCCCAAAAGTTTTTTTTTTTTTTAATTTGGGGGGTGCATGGAGCCCCAACCTCGCTCCAAGCAGTGATGGCCAACCATGATCTCAGCCACCTCCTTTAGAATTTTTTTATTTTTACTTCTTTTAGGTTTTTATTTTATTTTTTGTGTGATACTTGCTTTAGTTTTTTTTTTTTTTTTTTTACAAAACAAAATATCTTATTTATTAAAATAATATCACAACAAATTTATACAAAATAAGGAATAGAGGCACTAATATATTCATAATTATTTACTTGTGGGCTTCCATGAAGCACGGGCGGCAATAAAATGGTTCTCCCGGGCAATGAGGACGACAGTACGTTGCATTTTTGCTTGCAGTTATTGCATCCTCTGCGTGTCTTTCTATTGTCGCCTTCTTTTATGCAAATGCTGCGACGGGGTCGTGGTGCTTGTAATTTCTCTACAGATGCCGGAATCTCAAACCTTCTCAACATGTCTTCCACAAGAATCTCTTTGAATCTCGTAATAGCTTAACTTTAGTTTTACTATATGTGCATTCACCAAGGCGGTACCAAATAATAATTCTAATTCAATTTTCTTGTACATCTTGTACTTCGTCTTAGGGAGGTATTATAGGAACTCATTTGGTCTGATAAGTCTATTGGAGTCTTGCCTTCATTATAATCGACGATTACGAAGGGGTTGACAAGGATTGACGTCGCGGTCATAACCGGGCAGCCCCCGTACGACTTCAGGTAGCGGG
The DNA here is from genome assembly GCA_911387785.2 of Aelia acuminata. Taxonomy (NCBI): domain Eukaryota; kingdom Metazoa; phylum Arthropoda; class Insecta; order Hemiptera; family Pentatomidae; genus Aelia; species Aelia acuminata. The sequence continues at coordinate 61,618,348 of OU426982.1, read as the reverse complement.
CTTTACCCTGGGGCCGGGCGGTACATACGTACCGCTCACAAAATTATTGTTTAATTGCCAAAATTAAACTTTTTATTTATTTCTTTTGCAATTTTTGTATCATTCTAATCATATTAAAGTTATAAATTAGGAAAAAATGCTTTGGCCCCATGCAAAAATACATCATCTTTTCCCTGGCGCTCAACGTGTTAAGGTACAAAGGACAAGAAATATGTTAAAGAGTGCATTAAAGGTAAAAAAAATTATGTATTAGTTAAAAATAGATTAAATTACTGTAGTACGACCTTATTTGTCCGGACTAACTGGGATATTATCAGGATAATAGAGAAATATGGGTAAGAAACATTAAAAATCCTTGAATAAGAGAATTTTAAATTATGACAATAACAAAAGTTGAAATCAAAATTACATAGAATTGTTTTTAAAATATACATGTTATGTTAAAAAAAAAAAAAAAAAACATTTTCATAGGTCTCATTATTAATTTCCCAAACGAAGGGAAGATGATCCACTTTAAAACCTTACGTCTTCCGTAACTCCATTCCTACTTTTCCAAAGTAAAGATATCATAATAAAAGTGAATTTTGGGTTAAATTATAATTACATTCTTGCTATAAATGTTAAAACTTATTTTCTCCGTGAACATTCAATAAAGCATGTCTACAAATCTGATCTGGATAAACATGGTTTCATTGCGATTGAAAATACACAAAAATATTTATATACAAAAAATTATAAAATAACATTTTATTGTTACTTTTAGCTCGCTTAAAATATTAATGAACCTAAAGTAGAAAATATCACTGCAAGTAAAACACTCAATTTAACAAAGGGCTGATAGACCAATGACAACATAATATTGACTTAAGATAAACCAAAATAAACATTTCAGAGAATATCCCCTTCCCTCAGACAACTATATGTAGCAATTTCTGGATCACTTTTTAGACAAAACCTATATACTTATACTAAAGGGAAATAGAGCCATTAGGACAAACCCAGGTGGAGCAATAGACTGACACAGCAAATGGCCTATGCAGACGATATAGTCATAACAAAAAGAACACTAGCATCGATGGCTGGCGCCTATGAGGAACTTCAGGAATCTTCCAAGAAACTCGGTTTACAGATTTATGAACAAAAGACGTATTTGGTCTTTTATATTTATAAAGTCAAAATCGTTTATAACGACACCGGCTATAACGTACAATCCGATATAACAAACAAAATAATCGGCCCCATGAAATAACATACAGAAAAAAGCATTAATATCTCTTACAACGGACATCGGTTATAGTGAACAGGTCTGTTAGAGCCAACATTTTCTTGGAACAGTAGCAGTTAAAAACGTCGCTTACAGCGTACATTTCAAGACTAAGTTCTAAGAAATGAAGAAAAAAAGTTTTGTTTACTTTACTTCAATGCACTCGGTCGTGTCTCAATTCAGTTCTCTCTTGTCTTTATACACGGAAACATGCCATGACAACAGTATATGTACGATTGAGGAACAGTTTGGGATAGTTTGCCGAGTCGATTCCGCGAGTACCATTGCCTGTGAATTAAAAAAACATCTCGTTCAACTGGATATGAAACTCCAGTAATTGTCAAAGAATCTTTCTCGGTTGTCTCCACTTCAATCGAAAAATTTTTTTTGCCGAACTACGAGGAAGGTGAGAGGCAAGAATGACAGATTTTTTTATTTAACTTACTTATTTATATATAATTTTGGATTTGATAATATGTATTTTCACCCTTTTTTCATTATATATTTTTTAATTTAATTTAATTTTTTTTAAATTTTAAATGTATATTTTTAGAATACCAAGATTTTGTATTATGAGTATTGTTTGTTTAGTACCTTATTATGTACTTTAATTGTTATTAGTTATTTTGCACTTAAATTGACGTAAGATTAATTATGTACTTAAATTATGTAAGATGAAAATATGTATTGATAATGCTCAACATTTAACAGACCCAAAATTAAGACGAAGTGATTATAGGGACCAGTTTAACACCGTTTACAGCGAACTGCTCGTTATAACCGATAATACCACTTAAAGAGAACATCGGCTATAACGTACAAAAACCTCCAGTCCCTTGAAGTTCGTTATAAACGATTTTGACTGTATATGAGATCTTCGCAAAAGGCAGATCACCGTGAGGGGCAAAAGGTAGAAATATGTGGACAAAGCTTTGAAGAGGTCGACAAATTTAAATACCTAGGATCTGTGGTCACAAATAAAAATGACATAAAAGAAGAAATTAAGGCGAGATTGGCTTCAAGAAGTAGGTGCTTATATGCACTCCAAAGATTGCTCCGTTCCCAAAATATCTCACGGAAGGCCAAGATAAATATATACTGCACAATCGTTAGGCCAACTGTGACATATGGCAGCGAGGCGTGGGTATTGACCAAAGAAAACGAACAAGTCATTAGGATTTGGGAAAGAAAGGCTCTCCGAATGATTTTTGGACCGGTATGTGAGTCAGGGCAGTGGCGACCAAGGAGGAATAGGGAGTTAATGGACCTTTTTGGTGAGCCCGATATAGTTGTGCTCATCAAGACGGCTAGAATAAGATGGCTTGGCCATGTAGAGAGAATACCGGAAAACCGCATACCAAGAAAACTATTATACGAGAGACCAGGAGGAAAGCGGTTAAGAGGAAGACTACGTCTGAGGTGGCTGGAGGACGTGGAGGCAGAATTGCGGCAAATGGGAGTGAGGAGATGGAGAGCGGAGGCGGCAGACAGAGGAAGTTGGATGTGGATTCTTTCGGAGGCCAAAGTCCTTCATGGGCTGTATCGTCAATGGATAGATAGATATAAAGGGAAATAGAAGTACAATATTATCTCCTCTGTACTTCTAAAGGTTTTCTTCAAATAGTTGAGCATAATGCTATATATATTAGCAACCCTCTTATATATAAGCCCCTTTCTGTAAAGTATGTTATTTTTTAATAGTTGGCATTAAAGATCCATATCCAATTGGCCATATTCCATATCCATATCCATTGGAATCCATATCCATATATACCTGGATAGGCAAAATTTAGGACTCCCACTGTAGCATCGTCCGATTAGCCTTAGCAGCATTTAGTGACTTTAAACGAACAAACAAAATGATTTTTTCCATTAACATCTATAAAGGTAAACACCCATCATTAATGCAAAATCCCACTGCCTCGTTCAAAAACAACTATCAAACTTCCTAGAACCTACTCCAATCAGGCTTCCAATCTGGCTACTCAACTCAATCCGCTCTCCTAAAAATTACCTATGACCTCTCAACGTCCATTGAACACCGAAAATTAATTATCCTCATCCTTCTTGATTTCTCCAAAGCATTTGATACAGTTGACCACAATATCCTTGTTACCAAATTGCAATAGCTCCATTTATCTAGCAGCGCCTTACACTGGTTCAAATCCTTTCTTTTCAGACTGGTCACAGTTTGTAGTCGTTCCAGGCCATCCAAGACACTTCCCCTTCAAAGTAGTTTTTTTATTTGGTACCCTTCCTTGGCCATATGGCCACAATACAGGTGTAACCAAACTATTCTACCCATGATGGGAAAGTCGAGATCATTGCGAAATAGATGTCAACCCGCCAATTTGTTTTTATGTGGTCTACACCTACCTAATGTTGCTATAAAACATGGTCTCCAAGGTGCAGCAGCCGACGGCTCAAAGTTCTATAACCAATTTATTTTAATGCAAATTTTTTGGCAGTGTCCTTCCCACTGATGGCATCAGCTCATTAGGGATCAAGGAAAATGACAAACTGGTCACTGTTCATAAATGTTGAATTGGTCTAGGTCGATAGATTATAGCTGCAGTCTGCTATAATTTCTTCAACTTTATTTCTTACCCAAAGCAGACCATCCATGGACCAAACCTCTGAGTGGCTATTTACATCCTGAAAGATCACATCACCATTCTTGATGTGGAAGATGGCAGGTCTCATATACCTAGGAGGGGCTGCTTTGCCTTTTATGGTGGGCGGTCACCCACCCAATTACTTAATGCATTCCAATTATTAATACCTATTGCAAGCGTCTCAGCCCACTTGGCCTTTCTCAGCCCACTTAGCCTTTCTGGAGTACTAATAGGCGTATTAGTGAAGTTTCTCCAGGGATCACCTAATTTTCTAATTTTATTTTTTGATTCAATCATCTATCCCACACTTCACCATTTTTTTGTTGCATTTTTTGTTAAACAAAACTTTCCTCGTGGAGGCTTGTACTTAGGCTGTTCTAAGTAGATATGAAGAAAATAATAAATAAAAAAATAACCATAAGTTTATTGATTTGAGACCATCAAAATGCTGGTAGTAAAATGGGAAAGTAAGGAAAATCAATATATAAAAATTGTAATGGTCAAATCTAAATACATTTTCATATTTATAATATAATGACCTTCTAATCGGAAACTTGGTGAAATGAAAAACTTCCCATTGGTCCAGTCACATATTACGCCGAAGAGAGGAACTGCAATAGTATCATGGATTACTAATTTAAAATATAAAAATGACATGAAATATTTAAATTAGTTAATACCTAATAATTATGACAAAAAGAGAGCAGACCACGAACTTCTAATTGCTATGAACAAAAAAGATGATTTCACCCAACAAAAACGAGCAAAAAAATTATGAAATGATCATTCATCACTCCTTTAAAACCTATGAGTAGAATATTATTACCAAAGGAATATAAAACTAAAAGAAACCAATTTCCCAATCGTAAATTTTTAAAAGATTCAGAAAAGATGAGATAACTTAGGAAAAAAGATATTTACCAGGGGTAGATGGTTCAAGTGGACTCATAAGATTATTTCCTCCTGGAGTCAAATTAGGCTGAGCCTTCAGTTTTTGTCTAACTTCTCGGATTTTAAGTTGAAGTGAAGATTTACTAGGAAAAATGTTGGAATGGGCAGCCTGTAAAAATAAGACATCATTTATAAATTTTTATAACAAACAAACACATCCCTCCTCAAAAAATATTCCATTGAAAAGAATGTCCACAATGTGCGCAAGCCAGTTTGTGTAAATGGTTTGAATGAAATATTTCTGTTTACACGTTCAGTTCAATTTTGTACAAATGTATGTGAGGAACCCTAAGTGAAGGGTTCATGAGGGAGCACTAAACAATAATGCCCTACTCACTGTTTAGTGCTCTACGCTGACCAAACCCCCATCAACGCCTACTGTCACCTTTACGTAGTACCCCCTGGGGAGTTATTTATAACTCGCGAATGACAGAGGCAGGGTCCACCTGGGCGGCTTGATAAGAGCCACTAGGTAAATCTCTATTGGAAAGTCTAAAATAAGGTGAAGCGTAACCCGCTTCACACAAATAACCTGGCAAGTCTGGACCTAAATAGCACTGTGTACCACACCATATATACAGATGAAACAATAACAACCCTGTGAAGCGGCATGGATGGGGATGACAAGGCTATGGATTCCATCCTACAAGGTTCGTGGAGCACCCCGCCTGGCAAGCACGTATTGGTGCCCATGTATTGGAGCAGGGGAGATCCGAGGCAGCAGCAGTAGGGCCCAGGAATGCTGAAAAGCAGGTTGAGAAGACTTTCCCCGTGAAGAAAGCATACATTCCGTCTCCCGGACGGAACTCCGGGACTCTCATGGTTAACAGCGATTAGATGGGGGTATACCCCGGCTGATAGCCGTACGTCCAACACTACCCGACGAGGACTGAAACCAGTCGGGGCACTTGAAAATTACAGACTTATACTCAGACACCCTGGACGAATTGTCTGTCGAACCATTACTGGAGGCACTAACGGACGAAGTACAGGGACTTAGGGCAGAAATCAACAGACTGGGAGTGCTGGAGGAGCATGCAACTCTTGTAGCTGCTGCTTCACAGGCTCCAATGACTACCAAAATCCCAACCGAACCTTCCCTTGCACATCATAGTTTAGACCAGTCGGAGGCCTCGGCCACGACGGGGTCCACCAAGAATGTAAAAAGGTGCAACAGGAGGAAGGCGAAAGCCCAACTCCGGGCTAACACATCAGCTGTTACGGAGCCACCCCAGGGGCGGCTGAGGATGTAAGGACCCAACCAGGCCCGGCAGACAAAGCGTCCTTGACCAAAGGAAGTGCCCCAAAACTAGGCCCACTGGACCCTACAGAATTGGTAAAAGACCTAGATCTTCTCCGGGAACCTCAGCACCTGTGGCTGAGAAACCCAGAGAAATCACAGGACAAATAATAAACTACACCCTTGCTGGAACAGGGCAGTTGGATGCGGTGGTCCCTGTTTACAATCCACATAGGCAACTGACCCAGGAGCAATTCGAGGAGTTGCAAGATATCACCAGGAAGGTAGATGAAATTGATGAGGAAAGTGACAATCAGCCACTCTTTAATGGAGCGAGTCTCAATGGAGGAGGCTGTATCATCACATGTCTGGACGATCACACTGTTCAGTGGCTAAAGAAAATCATACCAAGTGTGAAGATGAAAGAGGATGTGCTCCTCCGAGTCTGCTACACAAGGAAGCTAATTAAAGTAGGTAAGATTGGAGCTTTCTTTCCAGGAAAAGCACCATCTAACGAAACGCTGCTTAAAAGAATAAGGATTCAAAATAAAGCAGTCACCGACATTAAAACATGGAGGCTGCACTACATAAAGGAGATGGAGAAGGGTTTCTTCGCCATCTTCAAATTCTCAGAGTCCAGCCTGGAATGCCTCAAGACCTGAGACATGAAGGTTGGCTGCAGGATGAAGATGATCTCTTTCAGACATATCAAAGGATCAAATAGAGACCAACTTCCCAAGCAATATTACTGAAGGAGAGGAGGAAAAGATGGAAGCAACTGAAATGATGGAATGCCACTCAGAAACAACCACAGTGATGCCTGTAAAGGAGGGTGGATCAAAAGGGGCGGCTAAGGCCGATTCAGAGAAGAAACCACAACTAATAGCACCAAAGGAAGAAAAAAGTAAAAACATTGAGGTAACCCCTAAGGAGGCGACGTGAGGAGGAGCCATACCCAAAGTCCTGGTGAAAGCCAGGATTGAGGGTAGAACTCTGCCACCAGAAAGCAAATAAGGAAAAAAAATTGCTCCAGAAAAATCTCCACCATTGCATAGCAGCAAATGGTGTGTTGCATTAGTAAGTTATAGGTAAGAATATAGATATTATCTTTATACAAGAACCTTACCTATTAAAAGGCGAGCTCATGGGACTGAAACTTCCTGGATATCGTATAGTATCCACAAAAGACAGTCCTAGAGCCTGCATATTATACAAAAATGAGCTAAAACTGCTGCCTCTTTGGCAACTTTGTTCCAGAGACTCAGCAGCAGTGAAATACACCCCGAAAGGGAGCAACCCCACCATCTTGCTAGCGGTAGACCTCCCATTCGAGGACAAGGACCCCACCCCAATGATGGAGAAAATACTGGGGGATATAAAATAAAACAACATTATTGCTGCCCTAGATAGCAATTCCCATGATGAAATCTGGGGAAGCAGCAATACCAATCTAAGAGGTGAGCAACTGCTTGAATTTATTATAAAATACGATCTTGAAATACTGAATATTGGCAACAAACCCACATTCCAAAACAAACAAAGATCGGAGGTAATAGACATAACATTGGCATCACAAACACTAAGTAGGCAAATCACAACAAACACTCTCCAAATATCACAAATCTGTCAGAAGAGCAAAAAGAGAGGCTTGGAGGAATTTTTGCTCAGAGGTGAGCGACATTCCAGAGGTAAGCCGAGTCAAAAAAATATTAAATAAAACAGAACAAGAAACCTTAGGTACGCTAAAGGTTGAAGGGATATCCACGGTAAACGAAATGGAAACCCTTGAAACCATGGCAAAAACCCAGTTTCCATACTGTGAAATTAATAACCCCATAATCAACAACTCCACATCAAACAATGATGAAATGATGAGGAGGGAAGCAAAGCAAATTGTCACCAGCAGTGCTTTGCAATGGGCTGTCAACACCATGAAGCCGTACAAATCTGCTAGCGCGGATGGTATATTTCCTGTATTAATAACAGAAAGTAATAAATATCATAAGACCTCACCTCTAAAAACTATTAAGAGGTATCCTTGCACTAGGATATATCCCTACCGAATGGAGAATATCCAAGGTAAGGTATATACCAAAACCAGGCAAAGAATCATACTATGATCCTAAAGCCTCCAGACAGAACATATGTCTGCCATCATTTCTAATGAAGACGTTAGAGAAGATAGTCGACAGACATGTGAGAAAACAAATATCGGAAACAAACCCGATACACGAAAAGCAATATGTATACCACGCAGGAAAATCGAGCGAGGAAGCACTGCATAATTTGATGGCTCGCTCACCAAGACAGGATCTGGAGCGGGAATCTGGACAGAAGATAATCCCAGTAAGGACACATCAATCTCACTAGGAAAATATACTACAGTCTTCCAATTTTCCAAGTGTTGGCAATTCACCAGTGCGCTTCAGAGCTGCTGGCTGAGAAAACAACAAATAAAAATATAACCATTTTTACTGACAGCCAAGCAGCTATTGGAGCAATTAAAAATCATGCAGTCAAATCACAGATTATTAAAGCTTGTAATATTTCGCTCAACAAATTAGCCGAAAGCAACAGAGTTAGAGTGGAATGGGTGCCCGGACATTCTGGCATTCAGGGAAATGAAAAAGCTGATGACCTAACAAGGAAAGACTCAGCCAAAAGACCCATAACCCCATAACCAATAATTGGCATAAGCCTAAGCTATGCCAAAAGAAGGATAAGGAAAATCTATGGTTAATTAAAAAACAAAATTGGAATGATAAAACACAGCATCACTCCAAATTTTTCTTAAAAGGCTACTCTGCCAAAAGAAGTGACACCATACTGAACTTGGACAGGAAAGCACTCAAAAGAAACAGGACACTAAGCTTAATAAACACATGCATAACCTCAAACTCACAGACTCACCTATCTGCAGATTCTGTGGTATGAAAGATGAAACAGCTTACCATATCATAAGCTGGTGTCAACGACTTGTTAGACTAAGATTCAGTATCTTTGGCAAGGTAAACTTACCTGACCCAAGTTGTAATGACCTAGAAATTTAGAACTCAGGCAAAATCAGGCGCACAATAGACCCACGAGGTCGCGGTGCACAATGCTGGTTGAATAAAAATAAAATTTGCGTATGGACGAGTCAACATACATGCATTTGTTTAATTTAATCACACCCATTATTTGGAGAGAGAACAGTTATGAGACGTGTGATAACCCCCCTTGAACGTCTCTCAGCTATGCTGAGATTTTTAGCAACGGCGAGATCTTACGAAGATTTAAAATTTTTGACAGTAATTTCTAAACCAGCTCTTTGCGCTATAAATCCGGACATTTGTTGCGCAATACACAAGGCATTGAAGAACACATATTTAAAGTTGAGTTTATTGAATATTAATTATAAGTAGAAATAAAATACAAATTAGTTGTATTACAAAGATATTTGCCAAAGAGTAGACGATTCAAATTAATAAAACAGAAGTATAGGTATCGTTTAAAAAAAAAATAAGCCTCGTATGCATGAGATTTTGCATTGCGGTCGCTGTAATCTTTGCTTTTTACCATCCACATACATGGGAACAATTTATATACTTCAATAAATTCTGAAATAAATTGTTTTTCATTCATCATTTTGATGAAGGCAACAAGTGATAGTGGTCGAAGTAACAGGTGTTTACGGGTTTCATTCAATACGCATGCCTGAAATTGGAACTATGGCTTGAGCATCGTTCACACGCTCAAGCCAATGCACCAACCACAAACTAATTTTCTGTCCGGACAGATTTAGCACAAACCAAATTTTTTGGCTTGCACTAACTTAAAACCAGCGTTTACAAGCACCAATTTATTTATACAAACTGGCTTGTGAAATATTTTATTTTTGAAGAGAATAGATTGGTCTCGGCCAATAATTTTCTTGTCTTGACAACTTCAAAATTATTTTTATCTTTTTAAAATATTTTTTTATTAAAAGGAGAAGATCGGGCTTAGCATTGGCTTTTCCCATGACTTATATGCCATTTCCCTCTTATACAATTACCAATGCATTTGCGGATTGTTGACTGATGTTCTTAACTGCCACAATTAAATAGATAGAGCAAAAGAAAAAAGTAGTTTTTTAAATATTAGGGTTCACAGTAATAAGGTTCAATCATTCAATGCAAGGATAATCTTTTCTCTTCTAATAAAAAAAAAATCTGGTGGGATGCGCGCAACACACAATTTTCACTTACCAACTACTTGGATTAGAAATTGACATGGTTTTTTCATTGCCATTTGTATAAATAATATAAAGAAGATAACCTGATTTTGATTAAAAATGATTAATATAATCAAAATCATTAAAGCCGTTTTTGAGATAATTGAAAAAAATGTAAAAATTGGAAAAAGGTTATGAAATAAAAAGCCCCCTGCGGTTGACCAAATTTTGGCTGTCACATCGTAAGCATATACATACACCAAATATCCAGTTTCATCAAAATCATTAAAGCCGTTTTTGAGTAAATAAAAAAAACACATGAAAGTGAGACAAAATTCATTAAGTAAAGTACCCCCTCCAATTGATCAATTTTGATGAAATTTCGGCTGTCGCATTGCGGGCATATACATACATCAAATACCTGTTTCAACATGATCATTAAAGCCGTTTTTGAGTTAATAAAAAAAAACATGTGAAAGTGAGACAAAAATCTTTAAATAAAGTACCCCCTCCGTATGGCCAATTGTAATACAATTTTTGGTGTCACATTGCGGGCATATTCATGCTCCAAATACCCAATTCGAGGTTCGTACGATTTATAGTTTTTGAGCTAGTCTGTTCACAAACCCACGCACGAATGCACTCACGCACATACACATACACACACACACACACACACACACACACACACACACACACACACACACACACACACACACACACACACACACACAAAAAAAACACGTGAAAGTGAGACAAAATTCTTTAAATAAAGTACCCCCTCCGTATGGCCAATTGTAATGAAATTTTTGGTGTCACGTCGCGGGCATATTCATGCTCCAAATACCCAATTTGAGGTTCGTACCATTTATAGTTTTTGAGCTAGCCTGTTCACACACGCACGCACGCACTCAGGCACACGCATATGCGCGCGCGCACACACACACACACACAGACCATTTCGCGGGACTTGGTTATTTGGACTCAGGGGACCCCAAAACATGTATTTCGGTTGAAAACCGGAAGTCGAAATTTTTTATGATCGCAATACTTTCCTTACTATATACCCTTATATCCTCCTTCCATCCTATCCCCTTACTATATATTCTTATATCCTTACTATATACCCTTCCTTACTATTTAACCACGAATAAAAAGTTATGATAAACATAACTGGCAAACAGAAATGATACGGCAGAGTGTTTCAGTCCCTTTTAGGACCCAGTATAACTTTAAAAGCACCAATCCCTAAGCTATAATAAACAGGTCTGAGCTAAAATAAAAAACCCAGAAACTATCTAAAACCAAGGTAAAGATAACCTTGAATGAGGAAATTTCATATATAGGTAAGTGAAAGTAAAAATATATGTATATATTTTTGTTTCACTCCAACTATTTATTTGAGTCAGTTAACAACCTTAGACAACAATCCACAAATGCGCTGGTAATTGTGTAAGAGAAAGACAGCATGAAGTAATGGGAAGAAAAGTACTCATGGATGATATATAAATTAAAAATTTCATTTTCATTTTAAATACATTTATTCAATGATTAAATAATAATACTTTTTCATTAAATGATAGACATCAAAAAATTAATAACTATTTAAAAATCTAATTTTTTTTAGGAGGGGGGATCCAGATCCATGGATGAATACGCAATGAAGAAAATTAATGAAAGACAAAGAATTCAACTATTATTTCAGGTATTATAAGCCTTTTCTATATAAAAAAAATCAACTACCTGAAAAGCATTTGTGGCCTGTGTAGTAGGAAAATAGCCATGCTCATGAAATAATTGCATGACAAGTGCTCTTCTCTGCTCCAAAACTTTACGATGACCTTTCTCCTGGTCCCTGGCACCACTTGGTGTCTTAGGCGTTTGTGGAGATAGGCCATCTAGCGCTTCCGTACACTCCAGGCCTAAAATTCATACAGTAAGTTAAGAAATAATAATCATAGGTCCTAACAAGAAATTACCTTAGGTTAACTGATATGCGAAATGAACGATTGATATCATTTGAAAATTGAAAAAATATTAATGGTTTTGATATTGCCATATATACATAAATAACTATATGATGAACTGATTGCTGATAAATGAATTGCTGAAGGGTATGATGAAGTATATTCAAAATTAATTTTCATAAATAGTCCATAAATGTTTATCTTCAGGAAGGAGACATCGAGACATCTTAGCCCAGCTGATTTAAAGCTGAGCGTAAACTCAGGAAAACCCATAGATGGGATGCTGTCCCCTAAACCGACAGGAGAAAGATTTTTCCATAAAAAAAATAAAATAAAAAAAACTTATTTCCTTCATCTAGACATTTTGTCAAATTAAGTAGCTTTCCACAGCACATATTAAAGCAATCTGACCTTTAAAATTAGAATGCTCCTCTAAAAACTGTTTTACAATTGTAAACCGTCATGAATGAAAAAAAACAACTTTATTGCGCTTCATATTATTTAAAAGAATATATAGATATTAAGCCAATTAATTTACCTTTGAAAGCATCTAAATTAAAATCAGGACCAAAAAATGTGCCACCAATAAGTTTCCCAGATTTAGTTGGAGGTCCATCTGAATTCATACCTTCTTCCTCTGCAAATATAGAAAAAACAAAAATAAATAAAATAAAATGTAATTAAATAAACTAATATCTAAAAAAGAAACAATTTTAAAATATTACTGAAAATATTTATGTAATCCACTCTTAGTTATCCCTTCCAGATTAATAATGATAGTTAATTTTCCCCAATAGATGCTGATTACCTTATAATGGACAGTGGATATGAATTTTTAAATTCCCAACAAGTGGCAGGAACATACCACCAGGTCATGGCCCAAGCTTAAGCCAGCACAGATTATAGCTAATTGATTGATAAGTGATTTTGGAACTGGGGACATTCCACTCTGGAGATATTCAACTCATATTCTCCCCCCCACCATGACTGTAAGCAGAGAATATAAAAACAATACGAAAAAACATATCTGTTAGTTTGGAAATATCCAAAGGATCACATTTTATCTGTATTAACACATGTTCTGGAATGCCTACCGAGACTTTACCAGCGGGCCAGGGCGGTCCTGGCAGACTGCTGACACCTCCAGTAAACCACTCCTGGCCAGGGAACCGCCCAGATTTTGCTGTTTTCTCTGTTTGTGTGAACTGTCATAGCCTTCTATTACTGTCTATTAACCTTGGCTAATAACTTTTTTTTTTATATATGACTAGGAATTTTATTCAATTCATTAAAATTAACATTAATACTTATTAAGGAGTGCTGAAATGAAGGTTGACCAGGGATGACTACAAACTGTGACCAATCTAAAAGAAAGGATTTGAACCAATGTATGGCACTGCTAGATAGGTGGAGTTTTTGCAGTTTTGTAAGAAGGATGGTATGATCGACTGTTTCAAAAGCTTTGGAAAGACCTAGAAGGATGAGAATATTTAGTTTTTGGAATTCGATGGAGGTTAGGAGGTCGTGGGTAATTTTTAGGAGAGCAGATCGGAAGCCCACTCCAATGGTAAATGAGGGAACGTTCTTGTAGAAAGTTTGATAGCTGATTTTGAACAAGGCGTTCTATTTTGAGATTTGTTCTATTTATCTATTTTGAGAGGTTTTGAGATTGGAGAGAAGGGAAATAAGACAGAGGTAATTCATTGTGGAAGTGTTTGAGGTTTTGTTCAAAGGTCGAACTAGAGTGGTTTTCCAGGAAGAAGGGAAAACCGAGTTTTGCAATGAGAAGTTGTAAACTTGATTAAGAATAGGAATGACTGAGGGGAGGCAGGAATTTATTAGCTTTACTGGAACGTCATCAGGTCCATAATCGTTGGTGTGAGATTTTAGGATTGCGGTAAATAGGTCATTCGTTCAGCAGTAAGCCAGGGTGCAGTGGGGTAACGTAAGGTTTGGGTAAATTTGAGGTGAGGTGAGGTGATTTCAAATTCAAAGGAGACCATGGAATCGACAGAATTATAGGAATATATGATATCCCATGGCACGGTGTCGAGACTGGATTGAAGGGATTCATAGGAGAGGATTTCTGATTGCAGGAAGATATGACCCTAGGAGTAAAACATTTAACTGGGAGGTGGTATGAAATCATGCGATGAGAGAAAAAGAACAGTGCATTACGAAGAAGAAATGATTTTGATGGGGTAATCAGAAATGCACAGGTCCAGTCAAGTGTTGGAGTATTGCATGTGATGTGTTAGATAGTTGGGAACTAGCTAAATGTTCAGGGAATACAGGAGGTCGGTTAAAAAAGAATTTATCAGGGGTTTCTGTAAGCATGTTTACATTGAAACGCCGGTAATAATGATGTTGGCATTATTAGAGACGAGATTGACAAGAGAAGATTCAGAGAGGTTGTCAATTGGAGCACGAATAGGTCCTTAGATTAAGAGGAAATAAAAAAAATTCAATGAACGTGTGATCTACATGAGGAAGGTCGTGAGAAGGCAACTGAAAAAGGATTTGGACCTTAAGGCTTTCATGGATACGTAGTCCAACTGGAATGAATTGCCATTCCATAAAAAAATAATAATAACATACCAAAAACTGTTTTCCCTTTTGACCAAGATGAAGCACATGTTTGTATTCTATACAATTTAAACTAGATTATATCCACTAAAATTTGAGACCAAAACTGAGATACAGCTTTATGTATTCAATTGGCCACCATTTTGTATACCATAGACTTTATCATGGAAAAGATTTATGACATTATTTATTATTTACACATGATAATATGAATTGCTATTATTATCAGCCTGTTATTACAAGTATATATCAATTTTAGGCCAATACTAGTAAAGGGGGTACGGTCTCACTCAGACGCACATAGAATAGTGTTTGAATAATTGAGTTTAATTACTACTATTTTATATGCAGTCATTGTTATTAGTGCTAAACTAGCCATATTACACACTTACAGGTTTCATATATACAACGTAAATCAGTTTCCGTTTCGGCCCGAAACCAGGTCCATGGCCGAAATTCAGTTTTAGCTAAAAATTCGGTTTCGGTCGGACACCAATAATAAAAATACCAATATTTATAGTTAAAACAAAAATTAGAGTAAAAATAATGATAGCTAAAATCTGAATGTCTATGATGAAAATATAAATACTTATAATAAGAATGAAAAGTTCTAAAACAAAAATAAAATTATCTGAGGTAAAAATAAAAATAATAATATATTCTGTAAAAACTGAAGAGTTAACAGGCTTGATGCAACTTATGTATAGCGTTCAGCTGAAAACCTCCAAGCCGTCAGGCTTACCAATAATCACTGCACGGTAACCATTTGCCTGCCTACAGCGAACTTGGCCTTCACTGAACCAGATGTATTTGATTTTAACCAGATGTATTCATCTGGCTAGCCAGTAGAGATGCTTGTTGGTGGGTGTCATTGCTCCACTCATGTACATTCAGAATGCTTCATTGTCACCCCTGCCCAGATGCCTTGAAGAGGAGTCTCTTTGCTTTCCTCTGTTGCACTAGTTCATCTCTTCCTGCCTGGCACACAAATTCTTATCTACAAATTATAAGTTCTGGTGTCCCATCCTACTTGGCCTGAGCCTCACTGTTTGTTCAAGATCCTCCGGACACAGCTTAACGCCCAGAACCGCCTTGATGCTGAACTCCTCTTCCACCATATTTTTTAACTGCTGCTGCTCAGTAAAGTTCCGCAATTTTAGCCTTTTTTGCTATTTCAGAAATTTTAGCCTTTGTTTTCAACACAATTTTTTTAAGTACTGATTAATAACCAACTTATCTTCCTTTTGTTCCACAACATTTTATTTTCTCATTACACCATGTTGACGTTTCGGAGCTGTTTCCCCATTCTCAAAACATAAATCATTTCTCAATCGTATGATTGATAGTCTTTTAATAAATATTACAATAAATATATCAATGTCATAGGCTAAAATACACTGTTATTTTAGATTTTCTATATATCAGATCATACTTGTCTATTTCTAATTGACTAAAGGCTGCTGGACTCTCAAAGTAGAAATTAATCATTTGATGTTTAAAATGTCCTCCTTAGGGGGAGATTTCCTTTCATTGGACACCTTGACCATCAAAATCCATTCACCCTAGGAGCCTGAACATGGATGTGGCAATTAGAAATAATAAATGAGTACATTACAAAGCTTATATCATCTTTTTCTTGGATGATTTTATTTCCTTTTGCAGTTTATTTTAAATATAAAAAGAGTCAAAATACGTTATTATGAAACATGATAATATGTTGAAGTTAAAATAATAATTTTGACAAAATAGCTAAATAATAAAATTTGATTTTATTCAGATTAATTTTGTGTAAAGTTTTAATTTTGTCACAGTTTAAAACCACAATAATGAGGGGTCACCTTTGGTGTAGTGGTTAGCATGGCAACCTACAATACTAAAGGTCGCGGGTTCGCGTCCCGCGGTGGCCCTAGGATTTTTTAATGGGAATAAAAAATCCTTAGCTATGCCGTCCCTCGGGTAGGACGTAAAACGGAGGTCCCGAGCCTGTATGATGTCAGGTACTCGTTAAAGATCCCTATGCTAATTATACCTGGATAGGCAAAATTTAGGACTCCCACTGTAGCATCGTTCGATTAGCCTTAGTAGCATAAATGGACGTCAAACAAACCACAATAATGTCACACTTTTAAAAAAAATTGTGCAATGCATCATGGGTGACACAATGGTAAAGAACATGACAATGATAAACCAGGCATAGGTTCACAATGCTTAGTATGTATCATTCATCTCATTTTTAGACCAACAGATGGCAACCAGCTGTTTTTATTAAATAATAATGATTGGCAATAAAATAGCTATAAATAAATGAATAAATAATTTAACTTAAAAAATATATTATCTTTTATAAATTATAATTACATTAACAGAAAAAGCAATACAAACAGCATTGAATTTTTGGTTCTTTAGTTTTTGGCCAGATAATGAAAGATTGAGGAAACATAGACCAATATTAATAAATTGTAAGTTAAATTTCTAAAGTAGCGATTAAAATACTGAAATTTATACCAATAAAAATTATTTTAATTTAAAAAAGCTTACGTGTAACCTGATGTTTCTTTCTTAAGTTTTGTACATTAAACACATGGGGGCTGGATGGCACCGAAATGGCACTGGGCGATTGACATTCATCAGGTTTAAACTCGGGTAAAGATGAAAACTTTTTCTCAAAATTCACTGTTTCTAAGACCCTGCAAAATATGAAATAATTATTCAAAATTGGCTCAAGTAGAAACAAAAAAATAATATCATGATTATCATATATTACCTATCCATTCCATCTTCAACATTTTTTTTGAAAAAACTTTTCTTACTGGATGGAGATTCAGGTACTGTTTCCTTTTCTTCAGCATTGTTGTCATTAGAGAGGATTAAGCTTTGATTAATATTTATTGAATCATTTTTTTCTAAAGACTTATCATTTCCAGATGTCACAGCTGAAAACAAAAATATTATGCCCGATATAATATGGAAGAGAATTAAAATTATTAAAAACTAAAGAGATAAAGTACCCATTGATTGTCTTCTTTGTAAAGGAGCCTTGCCCAACTGAGCAGGAGTTGGATCCAGTATAAATGTTTTGTTTTCTTCTGATGTAGGTACATTAACCTCGGAATGAGTTTCAGAAGTATCCATCTAAGGCAATGAATTAATATTGTTGAATCATAATGAAATATATGCATAGTTAGTACTCTCTAAACTAAAAAACAAGAAAAAAAAAAAGAACAGAAAGATACGGTATCGACCAAATGAAAGCCAATTATGTATTAATAACAAAGAGAATACTGTTTGTTGTTCTATATTAATTTAATTATTTTTATATGGCAAACACATTCATAATTATTTAATAATTTTAAATATTTTATTTTTTGAAGAGAAAAAGTTGCCCTCCATTTTTAAAAAAGTTTGGAAGTCGAACGCGTATCAAGTGCAGTACGCTTCCACTGCACCACCAACATGGCATCCTCTCTATTCACTGATCCTCTTCCACCAATCATACATATTTTTGGCAAAAATTTATATGGGGGGGGGGGACTATTCATCCAAACAGCTATCTATTTATACTATATGTTAAAATTAGACGAAATGTCAATAGATTCTGCTATTTGGATGAATAGTCAACCTCTACCCTTTTTTCTATTCTATTCATTTGGCGCGACAACTCGATGCCGAGTCTTGGCCTCCTGCACCAGCCTCCACCAGTTGTTCCTATCCTGTGCTGCCGCCATCCAGCTCCTCACTCCCAGCATGGACCTAGCATCACCAGCCACACAGTCACTCCACCGCAGCCGAGGTCTTCCTCTACGCCTTGTTCCGTGTATTACCTCAGAAATCATTTTCTTCGGAATGCCACTCTCAGCCATTCGAGCAACGTGCCCAGCCCATCTCAATCTATTGAGTTTCATGAATTGAACCACATCTGGTTCCTTTAATAAATCTCTGAGCTCCTGGTTTGTCCGGCGTCTCCATACCTGTTCAACTTTAACGGCTCCAAAGATTTTACGAAGAATCTTCCTCTCAAAGACCATTAGATTCTGCTCCTCAGTCTTGGATATAGTCCATGTTTCTGAGCCATAAAGGAGTATCGGCCGGATGATTGTTTTACATAATAATATCTTTGTTTCTCTTGACAAAGCACGGCTCCTAAGATGTTGGCCGAGGCCATAATAACAACGATTGGCACATAGGACCCTTCGCTTAATTTCCGAATCCACAGCATTATCTTGAGTTATGAGGGATCCGAGGTAAATGAATTCAGACACTTTCTCAATCCTGAATTCTCCGATGGTAATGGTTTCGCCAGGTCTGGGGTTTTCCTCAGTGACCAGATATTTGGTTTTTGCGGCGTAGACTTTAAGGTCCATTTTTCTTGCTGCGTCCGCTAGTCTCAAGAATCCATCAGAGACTGCCTGGAAAGAGCGTCCAACAATGTCGATATCATCGGCATAAGCAAGAAGCTGCACTGTCAGGCTGAATACAGTTCCGCCAACTTGAATGCCAGAATCTCTAATGGACTTCTCTAAAGCTAAATTAAAGAGGAGACATGCCAGCAAATCCCCCTGCCTTAATCCTTTTCCAGAAGTGAATTCTGCAGATCTTGCTCCACCAACCTGCACAGTGCACCTCACTTCTCTCATGGTGAGTCTTACCATTCTGATAAGCTTTTCTGGGATTCCAAGTTCCATCATCGCCTTATACAACTGTTCCCTGTGAACACTGTCATATGCTTCCTTAAAATCAACAAACAGATTGTGTGTTTTAAGCTTATGTTCACGTCCTTTTTCAAGCATGATGCGCAAGCAAAATATCTGGTCAATGGTCGATCGTCCTTTCCGAAAACCACACTGGTATTGGCCCAAGGTCTTCTCTGCATAGGGAAGTAGTCGTTGGAAGAGGATGTTGGACAACACCTTGTACGCACAAGAGAGTAAGGAGATGCCTCTGTAGTTACCGCAGACCAGCAGATCACCCTTTTTATGGATTGGACAGATTATCGATTTATTCCAGGATTCAGGCATTACTTCCTCGGTCCAGATCCAAATCATGATATTCTGAAGGATTCTCAGTAGTTCACTTCCTCCACACTTTAGTAGTTCGGCAGGCAATTCGTCAACACCCGGAGCCTTATTATTTTTGAGTTTCGCTAGAGAATCCAGAATCTCCTCTTCATCCGGCGGTTCCATTATCTGAGATAAAGGAAGATCCACATGACTGTTATTCCTAACTTCTTCCAGATCTTTGTTAAGAAGCCGAGAGAAATGTCTCTTCCATTATTCAAGGACATCAATCCTAAGAAGCTTACCGTCTTCATTCAAGCAGTAGGTAGATTTGATTTCGAAGGGTTTTCTTTTCTGATTGACTGCTTTAAAGAATTCCCTATACTGCTTATTTCCTTTAAGGAGTTCAGTATTTTCTAGTTCTTCCTTTTCCCATTTTCTTTTCTTATACTGGTGTAGACGTTTTTCTGTTCGTCTCCTCTGTCTATATAATCCGGCATTGCTCCTTGTCTCTCGTTGAACCCTCGCTTTATATGCTTCGTTTTTCGAACGTGTTGCTCTCTCACACTCCTCGTCAAACCATGGAGTTCTCGAGTCCTTCTCTTGTAGCCCAAGCAGCTTTGTCGCTGTATCTTTTATAACCTCTGTGTATGCATCCCATGTTTTGTCGATATCACCCTCCAGAACATCAACCTGTCGAACACCCCTACCCTTTAATTTGCTAAAAATATGCGTGATTTAGAGAAGGGGATCAATGATGAGAGAGGGAATTGACTTGGCTTGGATGCGATATCAGAGGACCCAATACCATGCTTGATAAGCCGGAGACCCAGGGGTTCAATCAAACATATAAATGCAGCCCTGGAGAGGCTACATCAATTGGCTAAACAATATGCAATGCAGGTTATTCCAGCCAAATTGTATACTAATTCAGGAATGGATCACAGGAAATAAGTCAGAGAAATGCTGTCACATATATAGGAGTAGTACATAAGAGAAAAGCTTGCGAGGCTTGAAAGCTGCTGGAAACCATCAGGTATTTGTCTAAAGACATAGATGGCCTTAGAGGCAGACCTGCCTTGATGACTAGGTCAGAAGGGTGCCAATGGATTTCTCCAGAGAGGAGGTTGTAGCAGAAAAGGCAGTATATGGCCAACAAAAAGGGCATTGGATAAAAAAACAAAAACGTAACACTAAAATTCTGAGGGCTATCACTAATAAAACCTATAAATGTCATAAAAGCATATAAAAAATTTTTCTTACTGGTGTGTAGCCTTGCAGATTATGATTAGAAGTAGTTATACTTTGGTCATTTATTTTATATTCTCCTAAAAAAAAATATATATATATATATATACATTACTTTAAAGTTTTATATACTGCATAAGATAATTCAATGTTAACTAAATTTTTTAACAAACCTTGGTAAAATATCTGATGTTCAGAAGTAACTACATTATTACTTAAAATTTCTTCACTGTTATCAGGTTTTGGCCTATAAAAATTGAGTAAATAAACACAAAAAAAAAATATAGGAAATTAAAACAAAATGAAACTATGAGGTAATAAATTGGAATGCAAGGCATAATAATTTAATAAAGAAGATAATACAAGGGTAACACAAGATAATAAAGGGTACTACAAAAGTTTTGCAAAATAACTTAACAGAAAGACCCAGGAGGCTGCAAGTTACTGTGTGTTAATACCTATCCATGCCTGCATACTAGCAGCCAGTATCACATCTCTGAGCTCAGTTGTTCATTAGCACTGAGATTAAAGTGTGTATTATGGCATCGTGGTCACGTAGTGAAGTAAGACGAAACTTGGCTATACTATTATGATGTGCCGACCAAGGCTCAAAACAAAGTTTGGGTATTTAACGATGAGGATACACTTTTTTTTTTTTTTCTTGGTCCTCTCCCTTCCTCGCCTGTTAGGCTATACGGGATTTCCCGGGACAGGGGAGAGGGTGGAGGATTGATGCCGAGTATTATTAAATTTCCCCTGGCTCCGGATTTTGAACTTGCTATGTTTCGGTTCTCCATCATATGTTGCAATGGGCAACGCGTATTTTCTGACGTGTTTGCCCACTCGGCCATCCTGCCACCAAAAAATGTCCCCCTCATTTGGATTCGAACCTACATTCAATTAATACATGTATTGCCAGAGGTCTAAGGTTTAGAACACTCGGCTATCGTGAGGGGTTATGATGAGGATACACCTGTAACTGTCAGAAAATCTGGATCTGTAAAAAAAAAAAAAATGATCACTGTATTTTGTAGATCAAGCGGAATTGTAGAGCGTGTTGTTTTGGAGACACAGAAGACAGTCACTGCTCAGTGGTACACTGAGAAGTGCCTGCCTAAAGTCATAGAGCCTATGAAAAAGCTGATACCAAAGTCGAGAATGGACACCTCGTACCTCCACCATGACAACGCACCAGCTCACCGTGCCAGAGCCTGCACCGAGTATTTGGCCACTACTGAGCTGAAACTTCTTGAGCACCCTCCTTACTGTCCAGACCTTGCTCCCTGTGACTTTGCACTGTTCACACATGTGAAAATGAAGCTGAAAGGAAAAAGTTTTCAAGTGATGAGGACCTTCTGAGGGCTTGGGACAACGAATGTGCCTCAATCCCAGATGAAACTTGGCAGAGCTGGTTTAATGACTGGTTTCGATGTATGGAGAAGTGTATTAAATGTGGTGGAAATTTCTTTGAGAAAATTAAATAAATAAAGCTGTATTGCAAAACTTTTGTAATACCCTTTGTAATAATGATAATAATAATAAAGAAGATGAGTATAAACAAAAGACATTTAATTTTTGTGATATTAGCCGTTTCAAGCCTGTGCACTAATGTATCAATGGAAGCGAGAAGACACCCTCGGCCAGGGTGTCACACTGATATATCAGTTTGCTCATTCCAGCATTAGAAAATGGTACAGATTTTTTCAGTTCTGACCCATCTAGTGGTCCCCAAGACAAGTTCTAAATGTTAAAATGTAAAAATAAGACAAAATTTATGAAATGAAGTGACCCTCCGTTTGATCAATTATGATGAAATGCAAATTGTGTATTTGCTGTATGTGCCAATACACAATTTCAGGTTTGTACAATTTACAATTACAATTTTGAGCTAGCCTTTTCAAACACAAACCATTACGCAGGACTTGCTTATTTGGAAGGAGGGGAACCCAAAACGTGTTTTTCCGTTGAAAACTGGAAGTTGAAATTTTTCATGATCGCTTTCCCTAATTATATATTTCAAATATAGGTAAGTGAAAGTAAAAAAGAAATGATGGGGAGAAAAAGAAATGTGAAAAGGGCCAAAAAATATTCAGGCCATATGCTTACAGTTCTCAGTCCCTAGAGCATTAATGTGAAAAAAAATTATATGGCCTCTCTTAGATGGCTATCATATTCTATATCAGATAATATCAATCTAATATAAGAAAATAAACAACCTATATGGTATATAAAAACATAATACCTATAATCTTACAAGAAAATTATTGAAAATATCGTAGGGTGAACACATTAAAATTACTTTAAGAATTAAGAAAAAAATTGATATTATCTGGTGGTGGTAGCAAATGGTTGTATAAGACCAGTTAGATTGTTTACAACTGATTCTAGGCCACTTTTTGACATTAACTTGCTGATTTACTATTTTTTAAAATTAATTACAAAACCTTTAAAAGGGGGTGATGTGATTTGAAATATCTGAATACCGACTGTACTGCCAAAGATACCGATATCGAATTTACTCATTCATTTGGGTGAAAAAAACCAAAACCAAATATATATATAGTACATACACTTTATAAAGTATATATAATACAATCTTGTTAATCCAATACATATGGGACCAGACCACCGCCGGATTATCAATAATTTCTGGATTATCGGAAGTAAAATAAAAAATGTATTATAATGTAATGGTCCTTATTGGTTACGGTGAGTTGAAACATCCTGATCATCGTAATCTGCATATTCTCCGACCGAATTTGGCTAATGATTTCGTCGTCAGAGAGGGATTGCAAATTTTATTCGTTTTTGCTTTGAAGCCATTCTTTGATGTCCTCGTTTGTTGGAAAACTCTTGCAAAAATTCTGAAGAAAATTTTAGAGTTGAGCTTGTGGAGTTACCTTCATCAGAATCGTCAATCACGTCTTTAGAGATAAAACACGGGATGTATTGGCCAGATCTTTTTGCAAGATGGTGTCACTTTTCACTTTATTCCAGAACGTGTTAAATTAAAAACGACATATTTAATGTTTTTTTTCAAAAACTAAATGATCCCATCCAGTTTTTTATTATGTCCAAAAGCGGGGGTTTTTGTAATTAATTTTTATTTGCTGGATTACTTTTTGATCGATGGGCTGCAAGAAGTGTCGTGTTTGGGGGCATGGAGAGGACTTGAATTAGATGGTCATGCGATTGAAGTTCCTCTTCTTTTGGATGTCCCCTATAGCCCTGGATTATTAAACGTGCCAGAGTAATCAACCGCCGGATTATGAAGATTGTACTGCATATATATAAATCTCGTGTCACAATGTTTGTTCAGGATAAAATCCTAAACTAGATAACCGATCTTGATAAAATTATTTTTCAAAAGTTTTATACATTTCCAACAGATGGCAGTGTAAGTTGATTTATCGATACATTTAATTTTCGTTCGATATTTAGGTAAGGTATATATCGAAAGGTTGACAACTGCTTCTTCTTTGGTGTGCAACTAAAATAAGCACATTATTCCTTACGGAATTCCATGCAATGACATTCTCCATAATCATAATCATAATTGGATTTCAAAATTTGTCTTTCATTCAAATTTGATGATTTCATTCAAATTGTCTTTCAATTCAAATTTGTCTTTCAGTCTCTTCAAAGCATACTCGTATTTACATTTTCAGGAAATTCAAAGTGTCTCAACACATCGAGTGAATCACCTGTCATTAGGAATAAAGATTTCACCAAACAAATCCAGCAGAATCCTCGATCAGATTACGACTAACATGGATGGAGTTATGTTATAACATAATCATCCACGGCTCTACGCTAGAAGTGTACCATTAGAGAGTGATACCTTGCCTTGAAAGGTTAAAAAAGTATGACCTACACCTGAGCCAATCAAAATGTTTGTTTTTCAAAACTTAAGTTCAATAATTAGGGTACTGTGTAAAGTACAATAAAATTTCAAAATTCCAAGGAAGTTGAGGCTATTGCCAACATTGAAGAACCAAAATATACTGATGAGTTTCACTATTTCTTAGGAGTTATGTAGGAATTATTAGGTTGCTTACTATAGGAGATTCATACCTAATCTACTTCTATAATCTAACCTCTGTGTCAATTGCTCCACAAAAGAAGCCAAAGGGTTTGGACCCAAAAATGTCAAAAGGCATCCCAGCAGCTTAAAACAGAGATCATTAGTGATCGGGTTCTCATATCATATGATTAATCAAATCACTTCCTGCGAGTGTGGCTAGCGATGCCGATTTCAGAGGTATCGCTGGAGTAATCTCACGATGTCAATAGCCTAGAAAGGCATCTAGCCTTCATCTCAAGATCTTTGACAAAGGAATATAGCTTCTGAGCCACAGCAAAGCGTGGCCGGGTCTGCTAGTAAATATATAATGTACATACAAAATGAACATTATATGTACCTATTCCGATTATGTACTATAATATTATACAACTATTATCGATTATATTATAAATTTTTTTTTAATAAAGTTAAAGCTGAAGTGCGGAGTCATGACAATCGTAATATAAATCATATCTGAATAGGCATAGTAAAACACTGAATGAGCACCTGTCCCAAATCGGATCAAGTAGACACCCTGCATGCAATTATTATGACAATGCAACAAAAGACATTAATGGCACTGGGTAAATAAGGAATATAAAGATTAGAGACTTGTCATAGCCTAATCAGAAACAGGAAAGACCCGAGATTTAAAACAGGATGGGCAGATTATCATGGTTTCCATGAATTAAATTTAGTCAAGCTTTCAGTTCAGCTACATTAGACTACACAAGTTTGCTTTTTTAACTAAACCAACATGATAGAATTCTATTAAGTAATATTAAGAATTCAATGCATGATTATAAAATGATAATCTCAATTATATAAAATTTTAGACATAAATATCATACATCAAAAACAATCGCTTACTGAGAAATATTAGACTTGCTAACAATAACTGTTGGATTAGCATTTTGAGGAGTAACTAATTTGATACCACTGCTCTGAGATCCTTGTCTATTGTTTCCTTCGCTTCCTAGAAGAAATTGAGAAAGAAGTTTAAAATTTTAATTAACAATGCCATAAGTCAAATAAATAATTAGGTTAAATATTAAAACAATGAATAATTACCTTGAGACTGGAGATATGTATTTTGTATTCGGTTTTGGACTAGATATTTAACATTAGACGTTGAGTCGGATGAATCTCTTCCAGGAGATGATTTGAGAACCAGATCTAAATTAGTAGGGAGGAGAAGGGTAACTTGCTGCGATCCAGAATAGCTGATAGATGATTTATTTGACGGTTTCAGTTGGACAACACCACTTTTCACATTTCCCTAAAAGAATAGAAAAAACAAATTTTAATTAACTGTAGATCAATCCTGTCTGAGTACTGTAATCTAATATAAAAAAATGACATCTGTCTGCAAAATAGATCTAGAACCTCCCACAGGTCAATAGGAGTAATCTTATTTAGGAAAAATCCAAGCAGGTTGAGTTGAATGGTATAGGTATACTAGTTTAATAATTATTACTTTCTTCCTGGAAGGAAGTGAAAGTTTTCATGAATAGTTGACAAAATTTCAATTATGTGAGCCTGTCAGCTACTGGAGGCCACTCACACCGATCGGGTGTAGGGTGATGTCAGGTATGTGAGCCGGTCAGCCTACTGGAGGCCAGTAGGAGTGATGAACCTTCCCTGTGAATTTCATCGAGAATCGTGGTGTGGTTTTCCAGGATGTCAGTAAACACCTGGAGGTTTGGTTCAAGGACTGTATGCTTCAAGGAAAGAAATATAGGTCCTCGGGGCCTGCTGACTCTGAGCTACCATAATCCTTAGACCTAGACCAGTTTGTCACTGTCCTTGAACCCTAGAGAGCTGACGCCATCTGTGGAAGGACACTGCCAAATTGGCCCCAATGGGATCAGTAATGGAGCTATGAGCAGTCTGCCGTTGTACCATGGTGACCATGGCTTGCAATAACGTGAGATTTGGGCTACCCCCTCCAGGCTGTCTGTTCTCCCGCAAGCAACACAAATATCTGTAAGAAGACCACACTGCACAGCCAAAGGCCTCATTAGGCCTAATGTGCCCACCGAAAAAAAAATATATATGTATATATATATATATATATATATATTATATTTGAAGAGAAAAGATTGGGCTCCGCCGGGAGTTGAACCCGGGTCTCCCGTGTTACATGCGCGGTATGTTAACCACTACACCACAGAGCTCGCTTCCAAGCGGAGCCAATCCTTCCTCTTCACTGATACCTCTGCCCCGATCTAGCGATTTTTGCGAGTAGTAACTGGAGGTGGAAAATTTTTGGTATTTTTTGACGTCAATTTTAAATTATTTTATATTAATTCAATCTTTATTCGTGGGTAACCACCTTTTTTAAATTAATTTTTAAATATTTTATTTTTGAAGAGAAAATATTTAAAAATTAATTTAAAAAAGGTGGTTACCCACTAATAAAGATTGAATATATATATATATATATATTTGAAAAAATGGGAACTTAAGCTGTTTTAGGAAAATGTCAGTAATAATAGATAATAAAAATGAAGACCTACTTGAGAAGTTGGAGTTGTAGAAGCTTTGTATACTGATTGGTGTAAAACAGTTGGTTGGGATGAGGTAACATTATACATCTGATGATTTGATTTAACTACAGTCTCATTTTTATTCCATTCTCCAGTGTCTTTGGAAGGTAAGTTCCAAGCACTAGTGCTTCCATTTAATGAAAAGGAACTTTCCGATTTCACAACCTGTAATAAGAAATCATAATAAAAAATAATTTATATCTATCAGTTGAAATTTGTGTACATTAAAAAATTTAGAAGAATAAATTAACTGTACAAAAAATCAAAACATATGATTATCTCCCCCAAAGAAAATTAGTCATTGAGTGAAACAAGTTTCAGACCGTCAAGTTATTCATTTAGGACTGGCATTGTCTAGTAGAACTCTCTTCCAATTGAATAGGGCAGAATATTTCTGAACCAGAACTTCACATGCCCACTCTAGTTCCTGAGAATAAAGTACTGGCATTATAGGAAGACCAACAAGAATCAGTTCAAATTACACCACATCCTCAATATTCCACCAAACACACAACATAACTTTATGAGCAAACCTATCATATCTCAAAACCAGATTCCAAAACAGGCCTGGTTTTGACCACTGCTGATGCAAGTCAGGATGCTGTAAAAGATCCATTTCTTATTACTACAATAAGAAAGGGGAAAAAATCTTTTACTCGACCTTTTGCATGTTAACAGGTTTTTAATGTTCATTTTACCTGTACTATAAGGGGTATCAAAAAATATTACCTAAAACTGAATATTTAGATAGGCACATTGCCAAATTGATGTTACATATAAACAAACAGATCAAGGTGGATTATTTGTAATTGACAAATAATTTTATTTCTCAAAAAAAAAGAGTTCTTAACAGGAACCTAAGCTATCTTAAGCGCTACAAATACTTTCAAGTTTATCTACACAGGAGTGAGCATAGTTTAAAATTAAAGAACTACTTCTAAGCAGAATTTAATGCTCTAAAACTTTGATCTGTTGTCATTTTTAATTTAGAGTAAATGTTTTCAATTCGAAGATATTGGTACATGAGTGTGAGTCTTTGTCCCAGCAAAGAGGTATTTGATAATCGATTCTGGTGAAATGACTAAACCTATTTAAACTTTGAATATGTCATTTGATGCACTATTCAATGTTCTTTTATTTTAAAACTTTGGTGCGATGGGCGCAATACAAAACTTTCACTTACGAACTTACTTAGATTAGAAATCAACGTACCTCAACTTCACACATTTTTCCACATTTATATGCTCATATTTGTACATCTCCATAAGTTATAGAGCATCTGTATTGTAAAACTTGAAAGTTCTTAGTACTTTTTGATTCATTATTGCTCATTTCTTTTTATAAGGGACCTAATTTCATCAACAGTCAAGTTTTTTTTACTGCATACTCACTTTTTAACACGAGTTGCTTTTTGTAAATATATCATGAAGGTGAATCGATGGAAGATGTATTTACCTCTCGTTCTAAATCACTGCCAAGCAAGTGGAGAACAAGGAAAAGTTTGTCTTCCATAGCTGATCGGTACAAGGGAGAGCCCAGGAACATTTGGAATATAGAGCAATAAAATTGCTCTCATTATTACTAATAACAATGAATAGGTAAATTTCAAAAATAAAATAATTTGATAAACAAATAAAGAGAAAAAAAATCTATGTAATCTAAGTATATATTAATAAACAGCGGCTCTAAGGAGAACCGGAGAGGCACCGGATTCATGATGAAGAAAAATATGCGACACACACTGTTGGGATACAAATGCGTCGATGATAGTATCTGCAGAATCAGATTGAAGGGGAGATTCTGCAATGTATCAATAATTAGCGCACATGCTCCATGTGAAGATGCAGAGGAGGTAAACAAGGAAGCATTTTATGCCCAACTGGCCAAGATATACAATGAAATACCGCAATACGACACTAAAATTGTACTTGGCGATTTCAATGCTCAGATAGGCAAGGAAGAAATATTTAGACCCACTATAGGACAGCATAGCAGACACGAGACAACAAATGACAATGGCTTCGGGATTGTTGAGTTTGCTACCTCGAAAGATTTGAAGGAAATGACCACAATGTTCCCACATAAAAATATCCACAAGGAAACATGGGTAAGCCCAGGTGACCGAACGAGAAGCCAGTTGGACCACATACTAGTGGACACAAGACACCGTTCGCACATAACAGATGCGCGAAGTTTCAGGGGAGCGGACTGCTGCTCGGATCATTTCCTAGTTCTAGCAAAGTATAACCAATGCCTGGCACACAGAAAGAGGGCATTGGAGGAAAAAGCATGTAGGTTTGAGATGGAAAGGCTGATGGAAGAATCTACTCGACAGAGGTATAAAGAGAGACTCCAACACCGGTGTCAGGAGTGGACTGGGGAAGAACTTTGCGCGGAGGAAAGGTGGAAAAGATTAAAAGAATCTATCAGGAATACGGCAAACGAATTCCTGGGAGAGAAAAAAACTAGAAGAAGGAATCCATGGTTTGATGGGGACTGCCAAAAGGCCATACAAGAAAGGAATGACGCCCGAATGAAGATGCTCCAAAGAAAAACCCGCAGTACATATGAGGCATATTCCGAAAAAAGAAGAAGCGCCAAAAGAATAATGCGAGATAAGAAAAGGGCGCATGAGGCAAGAAAACTTGAGGAGATGCAAGAACATTTCCAGGCGCAAGAAAGCAGAAAGTTTTACAAGGGCGCTAAGTGGCTAAGGCAGGGCTTTACCCAACAGACTGAAATGTGTCTGGACAAATGCGGAAACCTTCTCACAGAGGCGGAACTAATTAAATCTAGATGGCTCCAATACTTCGAGGAAATGCTAAACCCTGAAGCAAGCAGCTTACACCTCCACCAAATACAACAATCGGACAATGATGAGGATATAGACGAGGAAATACCACCTGACCAAGATGAAATAGTGGACATAATTTTGTCACTAAAAAATAATAAATCTCCAGGGCCCGATGAAATTCCTTCAGAATTAATAAAATATGCAGGGGAAGACACTTGGGAGGAGATTTATGAGTTGATATGGGACATATGGATGGAGGAAAAAATGCCAGCAGACTGGGGAGAAGCTATCATAGTCCCTATCCATAAGAAAGGGAACAAACTGCACTGTGAAAATTACAGAGGCATAGCTCTGCTCCCAACAGTTTATAAGGTCCTGTCGGTGGCAATATGTAAGAGACTAGTGGTGAGGAGTGAGCGACTATTGGGCGAGTACCAGAGCGGTTTCCGCCCAGGACGGTCAACTATAGATCACCTATTCTCAATAAGACAGATGATGGAGAAGGCTTATGAGTACAATATTGATTTACACCATCTCTTTATCGACTTCCGACAGGCATATGATAGTGTAGAGTAGGCATTTTGGATGAGGAAACTGCGGTCAGATTTTTTCAACAGCATAATATTATATAATTTAATTTTATATAATATAATACATAATATAATATAATTTTTTTTTTAATGTTTATACTAAAATGAAAATAAATATTTTAATTAAATTTCATGTAAAGCGTTTTATTCAGAAAACATGCGCTTTATTTATTTAAAGCAATGTACTAACTAAATCAAAAACATTTTCTCTGGGCGTGACTAAACAGAAAAGTACCGGGATTAATTTTGGGTATTCTGAGTGTTGTGGCCAACATGTAAAATTTAGACTTTGAAATTATATTTCTATTTATTAGAAACAAGTTTGAATAATATTTTAATTCAAATTTCATATGTATATTTACGACTGTAAGTTGCCTACATATATATTTACAATGTCAGATGCCGTGGTTTTAAATTAAGTATTAGGCACGTATCCTTATCTAATATGCCAGGGCAGTACGGCATTTGCAGTGGTGGAGTACGGTCATTTTTTTTGTTATTCACGTAAAGATGCCCACATTTGGATCAGGTGACATAAGGTGACATCTCCAAAATTGTATATGTAACTTTGAACATTTCATATATCTGGTACAGGAACAATTCCTCAAAGGTACCTAACTGAATTAATGTTATTTTAAATAATTTAAAAAATAAAAAATAGGTGGTTACTCCACAATAATGGTTAAATTGATATGAATTAATGTTACTTATTCATTAGATTAACGATTGATTGCGGCACAAAATCTTTATGTAAATATTCATGATTGAATGTTAGTTCATTATTCAATGTTTATTCAAACTCACATAATCATTTTGTAAAGGCAAATATTAATTTTGTTATATTTTCTTTTGGACAGTTTATAAGAGTTTAATTTATGTTAGCATGTAAT
Source organism: Aelia acuminata (assembly GCA_911387785.2). Classification (NCBI taxonomy): domain Eukaryota; kingdom Metazoa; phylum Arthropoda; class Insecta; order Hemiptera; family Pentatomidae; genus Aelia; species Aelia acuminata. The sequence continues at coordinate 61,586,402 of OU426982.1, read as the reverse complement.
AAATGAGGCATTGCATTTTTACGAGCAATATTCCATATGTTTTAAATTAAACAAGTTGTAATATATAAGGCAAGTGGTAATATATAAGGCACTGCATTTATACAGCAATATTCCATATGTTTTAAATTAAGCAGCCTTCTTTTTATGCTAATTAGATTAACATATATTCCAGTGTACATGTGATTAAAAAGATAATAAAGTTGCTATTATGTTCTTTAAACGTTTTGTTAAAAATGTATATTCTTTAATTTCAAAGACTTAACTAATTAAGTGTTTTAATTAAATGATGTAAGTTACAACAAACTGGCGACGAGGTGAAGTTGATTCTATGACTCGGTGAGTTACATTCAATTTTGAACATTTTCGCTTCGATTTTCTATTTTTTCGTAGCGATACACTATAAAACTAAGATTCAACGAAATGGATGCGACTCAATTTTCCCAACTGTTAGCTGTATTCAACGAAAGTCAGAAGAAACTGATTGAAAGTCTTGGAATAGCTGGTGGGGACACAGGAATCAAACAAACATCATCCCCACTAAATGTTAATCCAATTTTAATTCCCCCATTTGAAAATTTTGACCCAAACCGAGAATCATTTAAATTATATTTAACTCGCTTTGATAATTATTTACAATTAAAAGGTATTTCAACAAGAGAGGAACAAATATGCCGACAACTTTTTATTAATTCGATAGGCGCTACTTATTTCAAACTTCTTGTATCTCTTATAGCACCAAAGGATCCCCAAAAGTCAACTTATACCGAGATTACAAAGGCTTTAGAAAAACACCTGTGCCCTAAACGAAACATTCTAGTCACTCAGCACCGATTCTTTTCAACCTATCAAAAACCTGACCAATCATTGCTGATTATGTTGTGGATCTGCGACGGGATATAAACGAATGTGATTTTACATCTCCTTGCGATTGCAAAACTAGTTTCTCGAACATACTTCTCAGAGCCCAATTCATTAGAGGACTATACGATAGCAACATCAGAGAATCGATTCTTCAATCTGAACTAAATGATTTCGATGATGTAGTCGCAAAGGCACTTGTACTGGAAGCTTCCAAAATAGATGGTCAAGAGATCGCGATCCACCAATCTATGTCAAGCAACGCGGATGTTAACAAGATTTCAGATCGTAAGCTTCGTCGAGGAAACTCGCCGACAAATTCAAGATCACGGATTGGCCCTGTTAGTGAATCAAAAAGCAATTCTAGTCGATCAAATTCAAATGTTCAATTAAGAACAAGACTTGATTATCGGAAACTCGGTATTGTTGGGTTATGCCTTCGGTGCGGAGAAAGCCTCAGACTGCTCTGTCAATCCCCACAGACTTCGATGCCGATTTTGTGGTCGTTCTGGTCATGTAGAGAGTTTGTCTTCGAAATTTGCTGTCTAAGGTACATCAAAATGTGAACCACACAAACGGAAATAATGCGAACACAATTGAAGATACTGAAAATGCTGATATCGATGACACTTTTGGAATCAACCAAATCGTTGACATATTTGAAAATCAGCCCTCCAGTTTTAAAGATAACGATAAATATTTTGTTCAAGTCAAAATCGAAAATCAATGGCAGGAATTTGAAGTCGATTCCGGAACAGGATTTACATTACTGCCCTGGTCACAGTTTGCCGCCCTTAAACTCAAAATACCAATTGAAAAATCCAATTTAGCTTTTCGTTCCTATACTAATAATATCTTTCGCCCATATGGGAAAATTCTTGTCAATGTCCAGTACAATGGACGATTTTCGAAAGAAGAAATCTTCATTGTACCAGATTGTCATACCCCACTGTTAGGCAGAGTATGGATTCGACACCTGGGAATAAATCTTAACGAACTGGATAGAAATTCGACGTCAACCCCCGTGGCAGTAAATTCAATTTCAAACTTGGACGAGATTTTCAAAGATTATAGGTCTATTTTCGAACAAAAGGTGGGTCGTGTTCCAAACATTACTTGTAGCCTACATCTCCGTGAAGAATCGAAGCCAATTTTTATGCGGAGCCGCGATGTCCCTTATGCACTGAAGGAAAAAGTAGATGCAGAATTGGATTCCCTGGAAAGAGACGGCATCATTACTAAAATAGACCATAGTGAATGGGGTTCCCCATTGGTCATCGTCCCAAAACCGGAAGGAGCTATCCGACTGTGCGTGGACTACAAAACGACAGTTAATCCCCAATTGAAAACCGCTCGATATCCAATTAGAAGAATTGAAGAAATCTTGAACAGCCTCCAAGGATCATCTTATTTTTGCCGGTTGGACTTATACAAAGCCTATTTACACATCGAAATGGATCAGAAAAGCCGCGAAATTCAAACGATTTCAACACACCGAGGAACGTACTTGATGAATCGCTTATCATTTGGCATAAAGACGGCTCCTAGCGAATTTAACAGAATTTTGGACCAAATTCTTCAAGGACTCGACGGCACAATTTCTTATTTCGATGATATCGTTGTCCACGGCAAGACAATTGAAGAATGTCGAAACCGCCTACAAAACTGTTTGGAACGACTAAAACAATATGACCTTCATTTGAACAAAAAGAAATGTGAATATTTCAAAACTGAAATTAATTACCTGGGATACACTATTAGGAAAAATCAGATCCTCAAATCATCGCAGAAAGTCACAGCTATTATGGAAATACCACGTCCGAAAAATGCTGAAGACTTTCGCAGTTTCCTCGGATTAATAACATATTACTCTCGGTTCATCCCAAATTGTTCGACATTAACCTACCCGCTGCGGAAAATTCTCCAGAAGGATTCGAAATTTCACTGGTCGGCACAATGTGAAGCCGCATTTCTAAAATTGAAAAGTGAAATTGCCAGCGAAAGAGTTCTCACCCCTTTCGATCCTCAACTTCCAACTATAATAACATGTGATGCTAGCCCAAACGGGATCGCAGCCGTACTTTCGCATCAAGTCGGTAGCACAGAAAAACCAGTCGCATTTGCCTCACGTTCTCTGACCCCAGCCGAAAGAAATTATAGTCAACTGGATAGGGAAGCATTAGCGATTGTATTTGGGGTAAACCACTTCTATATGTACGTATATGGGAAAAAGTTTCAACTGGTAACAGACAATCAACCGCTGTCTCGAATTCTTCATCAATCAACTAAGCTGCCAGCAATGACATCCGCACGTCTTTTAAGGTACGCCTCCTTATCTCAGTTCGACTATGAAGTCAAATTCAAAACTGGATCGGAAAATACAAATGTCGACTGTTTGTCAAGAACCCCTGTCAAACAGAAAGGGCCATCGTTGGATCATATTCTTGGTAAAGAAGTAAACTTGATTTGTTCTTCCTCCATAAATCACATTTCAAACAATACCATCACAGCTGAAACGATCGCCACAGAGACAGACAAGGATGAATATCTTTCGAAAATAAAGGCTGAAATGCTGAACGGAAATTATACTACTTTGGACTACACTCTCGATTCAGGCATTCTTTTTAAAGGCCAAAGGGTTGTTATCCCAAAATCGCTCCAGCCTGTAATTCTTCAAGAGCTCCATGAAACGCACATAGGAATTTCAAAAATGAAACAGCTTGCACGAAGATACTGTTCATGGACTGGAATCGATCGTGACATCGAACGACTCGCACGATCTTGCGACGCCTGTGCGGAAATCAAGAAAAGCCCTATGAAAGTTCCTATACACTCGTGGGAAGAACCAGCTGAAAATTGGGATCGGCTACACATGGACTACGCTGGTCCATTTAAAGGAAAATATTTCCTGGTCGTTGTCGATGCTAAGTCACGCTGGCCTGAAATCCGCGTTATCAACGACGTCAAAAACTATTGAACTCCTCCTGGCAATATTCTCAACCCACGGATTTCCCCGGATACTCGTATCCGATAATGCCACAATATTTACCAGCGAAGAATTCAAAACATTTTGTTCTAAGAACGGTATAAAACAGAAATTTTCTGCCCCAGGTCACCCGGCCACCAACGGATTGGCGGAAAGAAACATTCAAACCCTCAAGAATCGACTGAAAGCCATGGAAAATGAAGTGCTTCCTCTCCATCGAAAACTGCAGAAGATCATGATGACTTATCGAGCCACTCCCCTTGCCGATGGACAGTCCCCAGCCGATAAGTATCTAAAAAGGTCTATTAGAATTCGGTTGGATGCTATAAAACCCTACAAAGAAAATCCAAGACCAATTATCAATTTAAAAATAAGACAGCTTGAAATAGGAACTCGCGTTCAATCAAGATATTACTCAAATTCTAAGCCCCAATGGCGCCTTGGCACAATCTTAAAAAAGTATGGACGACTTCATTATCTTGTGAAACTCGACGATGGGTTCATCTACAAGCGCCATATTAACCAATTGATTCAAACCGACATACCAAAGAAGACAGATACGTTGGCACCCTCTCTACCAGTACCTAGTTCGAACCAGGAAGGAAAGCACTCCCTAGATGAACATGGACTTCTGCCATACCTTAATTTTCCAAGTCATCGAACGCCCCTGCAAGAACCTGAACAACCTAGGAGAGAAGAACAAGATACTAATCCATCGCCAGACCAAAACGTTACCGAGGAATTGAGACGCTCTGATCGACCCCGCCAACGGCCTCGATACCTACAAGATTATGTGCTTCACACATCCTTAGGATGTATTTAAACTCATGTATTAAGTGATTCAAACTACCTTGGTATATTAGGCTATTAGATGAGATTTGTAAAACAAGCTAAATTGTCAATTTTTTTACTTTTTTATTTTAGAACTGATTATAAATTTTGCGGGGGAGAGTTGTAATAAATGAGGCATTGCATTTTTACGAGCAATATTCCATATGTTTTAAATTAAACAAGTTGTAATATATAAGGCAAGTGGTAATATATAAGGCACTGCATTTATACAGCAATATTCCATATGTTTTAAATTAAGCAGCCTTCTTTTTATGCTAATTAGATTAACATATATTCCAGTGTACATGTGATTAAAAAGATAATAAAGTTGCTATTATGTTCCTTAAACGTTTTGTTAAAAATGTATATTCTTTAATTTCAAAGACTTAACTAATTAAGTGTTTTAATTAAATGATGTAAGTACAACATAGCAGTTTCAAGTTATTTCTTTAGAAGTTCAATTTTAAGTTTATTTGTATTTTTTTGTTTTCATTATTTCATTATTTATTACTTTTATAATAATGTTGTGTATATAGTTAAAATATTTGGCTTCTTAACTTATTAACTTATTAACAAATAAAAATCTTTTGCTAATTTTTACTGGCGTTATATCCGGCAGGCAGATTTGGTTATTTCATTTTGAAAACCCACTGCCGCCACACTGAGGTATGTATCCCCTGCCTGGTACCCTAACCTTTCACGCCAACAGAAAAGCAGGTTGGCAACCATCCAGTGAACGGCTCTGTTGCGAGCGTATCGGAGTGTGTCTCACGAGGCGGAGCAGATTTTAGCAGGAGCGGTACCTCTCGACTCTGCGAGAAGACCTTTTGAAACACACAAGAGAGAAGGCTCTGCAGGAATGCCGGGAAATCTTAAGGTGAGAATAGATGAGACTTTTTGTTGTCATAGCAGCAGTGGGATGCTATGCAGACATGCTTAACATCCAACTGCTGCAACAACCTGTATTGCCTCAAGAGGCAGGGTAGGGTGAAAATAAATAAATAAACTATAGGTAATTGAAAGTAAAAAATATAAACTTTTCTGTTCAATGGGTTGATTCCGTATTAGCAAAAAACAATTTAAAAGAAGCCCTAATATTTTGTGGTTTTTAGGCCACAGAAACTAATTCTGAAGGGGGTCACCTGTGGTATATTGGTTAGCATGGTAACCTACAATACTAAAGGTCGCAGGTTCGTGCCCAGCGGTGGCCACAGGATTTTTTAATAGGAATAAAAAATCCTTAGCCATGCCATCCCTTGGATAGGTCGTAAAATGGAGGTCCCGAGCCTGTACGATGTCAGGTATCCTGTAGGATGTCAGGTACTTGTTAAAGATCCCTATCCTAATTATACCTGGATAGGCAAAATTTAGGACTCCCACTGTAGCATCGTCCGATTAGCCTAAGTGCTGTAAAGTGACGTTAAACAAACAAATGAACAAAAACAACTAATTCTGAAGGAAATTTTGTTGGAAAACTCAGCTTTTCCGTGTTAGCCTGGTTTTTTACAAGTTAAGTTTACCCGACCTCTTGCAAGGTAAAATATAGATTTCCCTATGACCATTCAAGAACAGACAAAATTTTTGGGTCATCCTCTGTAAATACATAAGTGTAGAACAGTAACTGCATTATTTATCAAATAAATACAAACTGAAAAAAAAAAAGTATTACACACACTTTATTTCCAAAACGTAGGATAATTCAATCATCACACAGAGATGATTAATATAAAATATTAAAAAATTGCTGAAACCAAACAAACATTATAAATCTGTATGATAGGTGACATGTGATGATAAATAAAATTATTTCTAAACAAATTTAAAAGTAAGTGTAGGTTAAGACAATTCATTACCACATTTTTTTCTCTTATCTTAATAGGAAAGTTCAAATTTAAAGAACCTTCGCAATATAACAGGCATTAATAGATTACCTTGGGTGAAACCGGCATTGTTTTGAATGCGCCGCCACCAGTTGGTTGAAATGCAGAAACACCAGTTGGATTGACTGGAGAATGATACGGATAGTGAACAATTGGCACAGGTTCACCAGGGGTTGGTGGATGTTTAAGATTATTAGGTCCTTCAAGACCAGTGGAACCAATTCTACAATTCAAAACTAAAAATAAGTAAACATACCAGTGTAAAATAAGAACACCTTTTTTAAAATGCTGATGTTAAGATTACCTGGCCTTGATTGGTTTTGGCCTACAGGTAACATCATTTGTAGGAGTTGCCGGTCTGTGCCCTGAATTGAAGATCTGCTGAGATGTCATTTCTACATCCACTGACTCTACGACTTTTTCCTTCCCTTTGAGATCATTTTCTGAATCCTCCATACAAATAACCTGAAGATAAAAAATGAAACTTTCCTTAACAATTTTTATTAAAAAAAACAATATTAATTAATTAAAACAAGCGGTTAAAGTTGATGCATCAGTAGTAGTCATTAAATTTACATACCATACGATCATCATCAGAGTATTCTTCCTCATGATGCATACTATTTTGTTGAGGTGGTAAAGATGTATCAGCAGTCTTATTTTCTGAAACTCCTAGACGGTTCTATGAGACAAAAATAAGAAAATCATCATAATAAATCATTTAGTAATTGTTCAATAAATAAAATTGATAAGGAATAGTGCATTCCTAAACTAAATGTTATCATAAAAAAGAAACAGGATTTCATTGAAAATTGATCTGAATAAAAATGAATGAAATCACCTCATTAGATGAAGATTGCAGATTAATTTGAGGAGATGGAGGAGGAGGACCTTCACTGCATTCATCAACAGATCCAAGCTTTCCACGACCTGAACCTGTTGAAGATTTTCTCCTATCCTTACTGCACCACTTCCACTCTGGATGGGCTTTAAAATGAGCTTCTTTAACCTAAAAATTTATTTATATATTTTTAATAGAAAAATAAAAAATCAAATACAAATCGATGATAAATAACATCAAGCCATAAAAATAGAATTCAGGCCCTAGAAGAAAAATAGTAGCTATTCTATTAAAAAATTATAAAAGGTAAAGACACCAAAACACGCACCCAATATATTCAGTGGTTCGCAAAGAACCATTTCTTTCAATTCCATAACTAATTGTTATGGGGGGGGGGGAGAGCAAAAGCTGATTATGTTGTTAAAGCTTGCAAACAAATGCAGGCTAAGGTATAAATTATTGTTAAAATTTGTATCAACCAACCCCCAATTATTTCTAGATGACAATACACAAGGCTATAAAATTTTTAAAAAAATGTAGTTAAATGCCACCAACCACACATTTTCTATTTTAATCCATTCCTGATATGTGCCTTCTAGAATTTTTTTTTTTTTTAGAGAAAATCGCATTGTTTTTAATAAATGACCAATTTTCTATACTTTCACACACTTTTTAAATCTGCCATGTTGCTAGATTTAGCATCACTTCCATCTGTTGGTTTGGTCCTCATTGTACATGTTATTATGAGACAAGCTGATCTCAGCAGTTTCGCTAACAGGATTTATATTTCTCCAACCTCTGCTTAGTCCCACCAAATCAGGGCTGCATATAGGATCATAGGTCTTACTGCTGTTAGGTACAACCAATAGACCATTTTTTGGTTTAAGACCCTAATTCTAGCCCACGGTCCAGAAAAATTTCAGGGCTTTGCTGGTCATGATTTTCACAGGCTTAATTCAATCTAGCTTAGGGCCAGTGTTACCCAATGTGTTTTACATCTTTACTGGGTATTAACCAGAAACCATTAATTTTTGGCAATTTTTTATATATTTTCTACATTGATCAAAAGAGGTTAATTCAACACAAAAAATACACGTTAATTCAAGAGTAGTGAAACTAGGAATTGTGTTACATGAAAAACATCATGAGTGATGCCAAGTAAATAATAATCTATAATAATAAAAAAAATCAACACAAAAAAATATAAATAAATAAAAAAAGTTCAACACAAAAAATACAGGTGAATTCAAGAGTAGTGAAACTAAGAAATGTGTGATATAAGAAACATCATGAGTGAGGCCAAATAAATAATAATCCATGATAAAAAGAATAAATCATACAAAACGAAGTAATACCTCCGATGCTAGTTCATGGTACTGCTGTTTTTGTTCAGGCCCTAATGCATACCACCATTCTCCTAAAATTTTTGAAACTGTTCGATTATCTTGATTAGGATGTCGCTGATGTACCAAAGCTCTGTGCCTTTTAGAAAATATCATAAATGCATTCATAGGTCTTCTGATACGGTCCTTTCCCTAAAAATAAAATTAATTTTTTTTTTTTTAATAAAAACAAGAGAAGGCAAAACAGGCCAAAGTATAATTTTAATTTACTTATCATTTAGGTTGAAAGACTTCATTCAAATTTAATGCTAATAGCTACATTGGGTTGCTCTTAAATAGCATGCCAAAAGTCTACATCAAACTATTTGTCTGATCCTGAAATCTTATAACTAGGGATGGGATTTCCATGTATTTACAAATTTACTTCTGAGGCTTAGAATTCTAAAGTCACGGATGTGCATTCTAAATGGTTTTTACCATGATATAAATCATTTTAGTTTCCTTATTTTGTAGTTTTTAAATATTTTTACATATATTTCAATAAACACATATTTTTGTCCATATTTTACATCTTTTAGGGAATTTACTTTAAAATTATTGCTATTTATTTAGTTGTTTTAGCTACTTGTTTGTATATTCAATCGATACAAAGCATTGGAGGCACTGGTATTTACTCATACCACCAGCTTTATAGGTGCTTAGTACATTAAACTTTGTAATGTACTAAGCACCAGGGGTCTATAATAGTTAATTTTTACTTTCACTTACCTTATTTTATATAAAATATATAGTAAGGGAAAGTATTGTGATCGTGAAATATTTCAACAACCGGTTTTCACAAAAAATACATGTTTTCGGGTCCCCTGAGGCCAAATAACTAAGTCCAGCAAAATGGTCGGTGTGCGTGTATGTATGAACAGAATAGCAGAAAAAATATAAATCGTACGAACCTGAAATTAAGTATTTGGAGTATGTATATGCCCGTGATAAGACAGCATAAATTTCATCAAAACTGATTAATTGAAGGGGGCACTTTATTTAATAAATTTTGTCCTACTTTCATGTTTTTTTTCTTGTTTTTTTTTCATTTTCTCAAAAAGGGCTGCAACGATTTTGATCAACTGGGTATTTGATGTATTTATATGCCTGCGAGCCTAAATTTCATCAAAATTGGTCAAATGGAGGGGGCAATTTATTTTATAAATTTTGTCTCACTTTCACGTGTTTTTTTTTATTTACTCAAAAACGATTTTGATCAAACTGGGTATTTGATGTATTGTATGTATATGCCCACGATGTGACAGCAAAAATTTCATCAAAATTGGTCAAACGGAGGGGGTACTTTATTTAATGAATTTTGTATAATTTTTATGTTTTTTTCAATTTTATCCAGAACAGATCAAATGATTTTGATCAAATTCGTCAAGTTTAATGAAAATTAGGTTTTCTTTAATATCAGGTAAGATTCATCATTATTAAAATGTTTTGAGGGGCCTTTAATGGGGAAGGGGCCTTTCTTGTTTTCCTATAAAGTACATTTGTTTTTGTTTATATGGAGAAATTAACTGTCTCTTGTTACGCCTAAAAATAAAAAATGTCTAAATATGAAATATGAAAAAAATCAAGTAAACATATAGAGGAGAAAAAAAGAAAAATAATCCGTCAACTCATAAAACACGTTGAGCCCATGCATGCGGAGTACACGCATTGTTCATAATTAAAGCTGTTCTGTTCATTTAATGGAAATTATTTGTTTCATGGTAACTAAATGAAGTTTTCAACAACTACATAGAGAATTATAAAATCAGACGACTTGGAGTATTATGCTTGTATTGCCCAAGTATCAGAAGTAAAAACTTTTATTTAATAATACAAAAATTATTGTTTTCTTATAGAGAAAATAAAAACAAAAATAAGAAATGAATGCGGAAAAATGTGTGACTTTGAGAAGTGGCAATTAACAAAACAGTGAGTTGTAAGTGAAAGTTGTGTTGCGCACAAGCACCAGATTTTTTTTTTTATGAAGAAATTAACTGTCTCTGATTATTCCTAAAAATCAGAAATGGATTGATATAAAATGTAAATAAAATCGAGGATAATTCAATATTCTTTCAAATATAATTCAATATTCAACATCCTTATTTATTCAATAAGGATATTGAATAATAAAAGTTGCATTTTCTTTGGATGCCACCTTTTGAATCTCTACTTTAACTAACATTTTTTAAACTGTTTTCCCCAAGAAGTCTTCAAATTTTTCATACAATCATTAAAAGTATATATTCAAGATTTACTTTAATTACCTTTAATGGACTTTGAGGCTCTTTATTGTTCTGTAATGCAGAAAGTGACTGGGTTCTCCTTTTACCGCCATTCCCAGTATTATCTGCACCTGGAGGAGGATCTCTGACTGTTTCAAAAACATCATCATCCTCTTCTTCTTGTGAAGGTGTGTCAGGTACAGGTGGAGCTGATAAGGGTGGTGAGAGAAGAGGTGGTGTTAGAGGAGGAGATGAACCCAACAATGGAACAAGTGATTCCCATGGATACACTGTCATACCACTAGAAGTGTTCACAGCTAAAACAAAAGAAAGAATTGATAGTATAAACAAATTAATTAAAAACATTGAATAAGATTAGTTTATTTATTTGGGTATGGCATCCTTCTGTATTCAAACTTATATGTAAATTATTTTAAAAACAAATATAAGTTTTACTAGAAATATTGTAATGCAGTGTTAACAACCACTAAAACCTAGGGAAATATTATTTTTCTCCTTCTTTGCCACACTCAAAATCTTATTAAACATTAAATTTAAAATTACTCTTATACGTAATTATAAGTAATGGCTGTGATGACCCAATAAATAAATTCTTAAAGTTTGATACTATTGCTAACTTTTAATCTCACATGAAAGCTCTGTAGTGTGGTTAGTTATCCTTATTATCTAGTTAAGGGAAGTCTATTAGATAAATTAACTTTACCCTAAGAAGAATATATATTTTCCATACCTAAAAATATTTAAGATCAGTAGGATGAAAATAAATTTCAATATGAATATTTCATTGATTTTATATCAAGCATAAAGTAAGAAGGAAAGCATGCAAGTGAAATGATAAAGACACTGTAGGAAGTAACAAGTGTTCCTGGTTAACAGAATTAAAATATTTAAGTACCTCACATAAACTGGTTAGTCTTTAAATAAACAAAACTGATTCATAGATTCAGTTGGAAAACATCCAGCTGAAATGACACAAGAATCTGATGGTCTATCTGCGAGTTCCTTGAGCAGATTCTACATAGTCATTCATAAATGATAGCTTTGAGAATTATGAAGGCATTAGATGTTGAAGTGGCACATTTGGTACAATATTTGATTATATTGTATTTGATAAAGAAAAACTTGTTTGACCACAGGAACATATTAAAACAAAAGGTATGGTAAAAATAGAATAAAATGTTTTGATAAAAATTGGAAAACTGAAGGAAAAGTACTTCTTAAATAAAGGATTAGTCTGGGCCGATAGCTCATGTTGCAAAAAACACAAGCACAAACGACTGAAACATGTGGTACATTAACATTATAATTTTTGATCTAGTGTAAGCCATATTTATTTTTAATTTTAATTCAAAATGTTATTTTATTTTTACTAGGTGGACCCGTGCGAAGCACTTCGCACGAAGATTTGTATACGATTTTACTCCTATGTTTAACATAACTATGAAATGATTTGTTCTTTAACTTGCTTCCTTACTTTAAGGAAAGTCAAATTCTATCTTTAAATGACGAACATTTTTCCAAAGGGAGGGGCTCCAGCCCTCACAGAACCCCCCCCCCAATCCGCCAATGACTACAGTAGACTCCCGCTTATCCGTCCCCGTCGGAATGGATACATTGCCGTTTATGCGAGAGAGTCGGTCAATCCGGAAAAGCGTATTAAAAAAAACCAACAAAATATATTATTATAACTTCTACCAGGTCATTCAAAAAGTCCTGTCGTTTTTCGTTTGTTCGTTGTTTATTTTGATTCTAGAGTGTTTGCTAATTAATTCCGTTCAATACAACTTTTATCCATGTAAACACAAATGTTTATACTTTATGAATAGGAGGCTAAGGAGGATTAATTTAATGCAGTCACCATCCAACTGTCTAGTTAAAATGATTCCAGTTGAAACTCAAATTCGGTCGATTTTGCTCTATGAGTTTAAACTTGGCTCAAAAGCTGCCGAAACTTCTAGAAAAATATGCTCCGTGTTTGGGGAAGATGTGCTGTCTGAGCGGAAGGCACAATTTTGGTTTTCAAAATTTCGTGGAGGCGACGAGACACTAGAAGACGAGGCACGCTCGGGTCGACCAACTGTAGTTGATAAGGAGGACGTTCGAAGAGTAGTAGAGTTGGATCCGCGTCAAAGTTGTTCAGAGATAGCCTCTCAACTTAATATCTCAGCCACCACTGCCTGGAATTACCTTAAAGAACTGGGAAAAGTTAAAAAACTGGATAAATGATTATAATTTCCCCCAAAAAAACGACAGGACTTTTTGAATGACCTGGTATATTGCGATAAAACCCAAATACAACTCATAACCTATTTTACAAAGGCTATAAAGATATTAATCAAAGAAAACTTTTTTGGGCCAATGTTATTTAACAATTTACAGTATTTTCACAAAATCTTTTATTTATTTTTTCCGTTTAAACGCACCTTAATGTCATTTCGTCGGTCTTGTCAAAATATAGGAAGCTATTTCTTCTTAATTTCTTTTTTAATTTTTTTAATGAAATGAATGGAGGATACGGATTTCGTTTCAAGATCAATTTAACTTCGAAGAGATTTGTTTTACTGGAGTTCGGTCAAAAAATAAAAGAGAAAAGCCCTTTTGCCTACATTTTAATTTATTTAAGATCTATCGAACCGCAACCTAATACAAATTTTAACAACATTTTTGACCAGTGATTGAGAATATGACAAAGTTATAAATGCTTTTAAAAATAATTGTTTATCTTTTACAGCGTCCGTCGGTTTATCAGGAACAGGTTAAGTGGGAGTATACTGTGATTGCTAATTGTGAGAGTGCAATTTTCCTACACTACAATTAAGTCATAATCAGATGAAACAACATTTATAGAATCTAAGCACGACACGACCTAACATTTGCTGTAACGTAATACAAGTTAATAGTTGACTATAATAATAATAGTTGACCACGTGCGGCAGAGGGGCCTAACCCAGGCGTTATCTCAAAAATGGTAGGTTTTAGGGCTTTAAAACACAAACCACAGTTCTTCGATCCGACATTTTTCTTCGGATTTCATGTCTTATGGGTGTTAATGCTCGTATTGCAATTTATAAAACCCAATTTGATTCGTTTCGATCCGTTGAATCAGTAGGTTTAGGTCGATATTTTATTTTGGACCAAAAAATGGACACTGAGAATGCAATTCGCAAAAGCTCCGTGAAATTCTGAATCCAACGATACCACATTCGTGGCATTTGGTAAGACCTTATAATTCATCATGGTAAGACCTTATAATTCATGAAAAACCAATTTTTACGCTTTGTGAAATAATATATGTGAGATTTTAATCATCAAGTTTACTAAAAATATATTAATCGAATTGTAAGTTTTTTATATTTTGATTAAATTGTAATAATGTCCACAGTTATCTTATACTTATTAATTTATGTTGGTTTTATTTTAACTCTGTCAAGAATGTGGGGTTTTTCATTTTTTTTTCCCCCCCTTTTGTAATTAGCCATCATATATTAATTTTAATAATGAGAAAAGGTAAATTTGTAAGTTAAAAAAGCCAATGCTTGTAAAACTTGTATTTATATTATTTTGTAAATTAAATTTAAAAAATTAAAAGTCTGAACCAAAAATTAAGGATTATCAAACAAAGCAATAAATAATTGAATTTTGCATCAATTTCAATTCCATTTTTATTATCTATCCTGCAATTTAATACCATAAACACTGGCTACTTGAGCCCAAAAACTGAAAAATGAAGTTTGGTTCTCTGGGTATTTTCAACATCAGTATAATAGCATGGTTCAATGCTATGCTATCAAGCAGAAGTCTAGGAAGTTTGAGAAGCCACCAGTAGGAGCAGGACTAGTTTTGCGACCTATACCTCAGTTGTTTATTTCATTCTGCAAACTTTAGTCTGTATAGACATCAGGAATAGCCTAAAACTTAAGGAAAGTAGATACATTTCATACTAAGTTCATTGTCAAAGCAAATTGAGGCTTGTTTATGTCCTAAATAACTATTTAATTGTGAAGTAAGTTGTTAAGTACAGCTTGTACACTTTATTTAAAAACTCGGGTTACTTGAGCCCAGGGGATACTAAGAATGACAAGAGGCTACACCTCGCCCTATTAAAAATAAAAAGCTCCAAGTGCCACCTGGACTTTTACTCTATTGTTGCCTTTGTGAAAAAACAGTAAAATCCAGGAAAAAGGCCCAAAAGTGAAGGTGTCTTAAAAAAAAAAAAACCAAGACCAACATTCAAAAAAGAATAACAGGATGATTCCACATCAGATGATGCAACCAGTTTAAGATCAGGAGATGGCAGTGACATCAGCCTCTATAATAGTGATGAGGAAAATGTTGGTCACCTATGGAAGCAGAGGGGATTATAATAGGACTGCATGGAGCCTCAAAGCTTGGAGGTGGCGCAAGGATATGTTGTTTTATGAGTTTCAAAATGTGCTTCAGAAAAAAAGTCCCCCACCCAAAACTAATAAAACGAGGTTTGTTTTCTTTGACTGGACTCTAAACATTTTTATACACCCAACTTCTTATGTTGAACAATATCTTTAAAGTGCTGATCAAAATAACGTTTAAAATTTCATTTTTCAAAATTACCATTATGAGAATTGTTTTAAAATAATATTTATCTTTAAAATGAACATTTTAAAGTTTACGGATGTTCAGTTATAAAATAAGTTTACTTCTGACACTTTGGAACCACAACATATTTTAATTTTCTCTTATATAATTCAAATACAAAGAAATCAGATTTTTAAAAATAACAGTGGGTAATTTATTTTAAATTTATTAAAATGATTTGGCTTAGTTCACATTGGTGTTTGTCCGGTAGTAAGTCTTCAATCTACCTCAATATTTTCCCTTTCTATTTTTCAAGATGGAAATTTGGATATCCATAAGGCATACCATTACAATTTTAATACTTACCCTGAAAGTCATACTGATAGGTGTGAATGGTCAGCTTTAGAAACTTGGGAGTTTTGCAAAGATTTTTTAAAACAATAAGTTACAATGTTTTGATTAAAATAATGTTATGAATAATAACATAAAATAATAATTACTAACTGACCTATACCACCATTCCTCTGTGGTTGTTCTTCGGACTTATGCTGTAGAGGTAAAACTGGAAGAAGTTCAGTAGGATTATTGACAATAACTTGTTGATAGACATTTGATTTTGATACAACTTCACGCTCAGTATCGCTGGTTTCCATCATCTGATGATCATTAGAATATGAGAGCGTTTTATTCTATAACAGAGTTTCTAATAAAGGAGATGCATAAACAACAAAATAAAATGAATAACAACACTAAATAAACATTTGCCTGATGTAAAACAGTGGCTTGTTTTTCAACATTTACAGAGTGAAGATTAGAATTATCCTTCCTGATGACGGTTTCTTGGTGGCCTCTAGAAACTAACCTGTCTTCAATCTTTAGAACTCGCAAGTTGCTTGCTTGCTGCTGAACATCGTGATGCTCTAAAGATTGTTGCTGCTGTCTGATATTTTGAGTGGTTTCATCATGAATCTAGAAATAGAAAAATATCATGTTAGGTAAAAAATTTAAAAAAATAATAAGAAAGATTTATTTGTGTGAGTGTGTGAACAGACTAGCTCAAAAATGATGTCATACAAAACTGACATTATTTCTAGTAGGTATACCCTAAATGTAACAGCAGCTTTTTCATCCAGACTCACCAAATGGCTCTATTGATTTAAACATTTTAATTAAACTATACAAATTTAGATTAAACTTACAATTGAGATAAAGAATGAGGTTTATTTTAATATCTGGTATATATTATCATCATTGAAGTAATCTGATAGGGCTTGGCATAATAATGGCAAACATAAAATTTCCTATTCTTAAGTAACTTTAACACATATCATTCCCAAAAATGAAAAGGAGACTTTTGGTTTTTGCCAACTTTTTTTTCTTCAATAATTAAACTTAATCATATAAAACCCCTTCTAATGGCATTTCAATCAAATAGAGGTCCTGCTTACGGCCATGGCACAGAATGAAAGGCTTCTGGAATATCCACAGTAAAAAACAAAAATTTCAAATTAAATTTTTTCCTAATAATTGAGTCTTAGCTGCTTCAAAGAGATGCAGGTTAAAGTAATTAAGTAAGACAGAAGAAGAGAGGAACAGAACTCCTCCATCAACCTATATACTAGCGTAAGACCCCTTGAACTTATGTACATTTTTACACTTAAATTTTATATTTTTATTCACCTTTTCGGTGAATTTTTAGTTATTATTTTCTGTTAAAGAAATATGTATACATATATTTTATAAATTTTTATAAAATAATGGGCTAAGTGTGAAAAACTCTGTTCGGATTCGGGGAAAATTGCTGAAGGCTGAAATTAAGCATTGCCAAGCGCCATGGTGGAGTACAAGGAAAAGTTGCTTAGCTACGTAAGACAAACTTTTGACAAACTTCCAAATGTTCCTGGGAAGAGCCCAGGAACATTTGGAATATAGAGCAATAAAATTTCCCTCATTATTACTAATAATAATGAATATTAGTCAAGTTTTTTTTAAAATTTTGATCCTTTATTAACCTCTTACTTTTACAATATTCGGTTCTACGTTTCGGCACTAAGCCATTTTCAAGAAGAACACCTAAAATTTAGAATTTCAATACTTAGAATGCCGAAACGTAGAACCGAATATTGTAAAAGTGTGAGGTTAATAAAGGATCAAAATTTTAAAAAAACTTGAGTACTATCTGCTCAAGACCAATCAAGAATTATTATAATAATGAATAGGTAAATTTCAAAAATAAAATAATTCAATTATCAAATATAAGAGAAAAAAATCTGGTGCAACACAAAACTTTTATTTACGAACTTACTTAGATTAGAAATCGACACGTTTTGATAATATGTAAACGCCATTCCTCAACTTCTCACATTTATATGCTCATATTTGTACATCTCCATAAGTTATAGAGTGTTTGTATTGAAAAACTTGAAAGTTCTCAGTACTTTTCGACTCATTATTGCTTATTTATTTTTTTAAGGGACATAATTTCATCAACAGTCGAGTTTTTTTCACTGCTTTCTTGTATTTTTCTGCAAGTTGCTTTTTGTAAATATTTCGTGAAAGTGAATCGATAGAAGGAGTATTTATGTGCAGTAGTAAAGTTTGTCTGTTATGCCTTTCTGGAAATCGAGAACGATTACTGTTCCTCTAAAATCACTTTATATTACATTCAGAAATCTATTATGGAACTAATGTTTCTAAACTAAAAAATAATTATTAAAGATTATCTTCTACCATATTTTTTTTCACACCTTAAATCCTTTAAATAATATGAGCATCACTTATTTACTCTCTAAAGTAAAATAAATTTTTTATTGTTAAATAAAAGTTTTTATTTTCATTAGTGATGATACAGGAATGCAAGCATAATACTCTATCGCCTCTGATTTTATAATTCTCTATTTAGTTGTTGGAAACATCATTTAGTTACCATGAAAACAAATAATTTCCATTAAATGTGTATCAACCAAAACACGTTGATAGTTCTTTCCCATAAACAGAAAGCCTTTACTTATAAACAGTGGTCTGTCATTAAAGGCGTGCGTGGGTTCAATTTGTTTTAAGAGTTGTTAGAACATTTTTCTTTTTTTCTCCTGTTTGTTTCTCAATTTTTTACATTTAGGCGTTTTTGATAAAAATCGTTACCATATGTTTTCCATGGTCGCAGAACAACTAAATAGAAATTCTTAAAATTACCTTATGACATATAATGTTTTTAACTGGCATATTGTTATTGTAAAAAAAAAAAAAAAATTAGGTTTGCAAAACCTTAGTCCCAAAATAGATTTTAATAATGAGATATTACTAGCACTACTTGAGCAGAAAGTGCTGTCTTTTTCTGGAAAGGTTTGAGCGAAAACATTTGAAAATTAGGTTTCACCTTACTATGGGCCATAAATACTTCTATGGATACCCTTTTACAAGATGTCGCTAAATGTACTCATTAAGTCTCCGAGGATCCGCTAGGATGTGCCTCAGTCAAGACAAGTTATATTGTGAGATCCTGGGGACGTTAAATAAGTTAGAAACTGGTTGCGAGATATACCGTCTTTAGCTACTGGGGATCGGTGGCCCGCCATGAGTAATCACGTCGTTTGCTTGTGGTGACCGTATTTTTTTCTGATGTATCGTGCAGATCCATTAAAGGGTTAACTGGATTAAAATTTTGATTTAAATGATAAAGTAGTGCAGTTTTGTATCACGTAAAAATCTTGAAAATAACTCCTAAGCCACGTTGCTAATTTCATCAACAAAGTAGTAAAAATTAAAACTTACATCATGATTGGTAAGGGCCTGTTGAAGGATATAGCCATGAGAAGAATGAGGTGGGGCTGGAGGTGGAGAAGGACTTTCAACTTTCCAAGCGATATGAGAAGCAGTCTGCTGTGGATTAGGGGATATTCTAATAACACTGGTGGCTAAGCCTCCTGACGCAGATGATGAACCTTCGGACTGTCCCAGTTGTTGTTGGTTTTGTTGTACCATGAGAGTTGTAGGACGAACTAATTCTGGTCTGTAACAGATTCAGGCATATGAAAATATATAATAAAAATATTTACAAGAAAATTTAAAAATATATTAATTTAATATTTTATTCACCATAAAATATAAAAAATCCCTTAAATAATATTAATGTTTTTTTTGAGAATTAATAACTTTTATTAGTTGATATAACCAACAAAGAAAATATGTATCTTATCCTGTTAGACTGCTTCATTTATTTATGTTATTAAATTGATTGCATCCTGTTGCAGTCTCAGAATGTACAGGGTAAATTTTTGTAATTGGTACAAAGAACAATTGCAAAACGATGTAAACTTAACTTCGAAAGTAATCTGGACGGACGAAGCGACTTTTACACGTGCAGTCATATTCTATCAAAGAAACTTCCACCTCTGGGCACATGAAAATCCCTGCACTGTTAGAGAATTTCACTATCAGCATGAGTTTTCTGTAAACGTGTGGGTCGGTCTTTGTAATAATGGCATAATAGGTCCCGTATTATTACCTGCTCGACTTAATGCTGAAAGTTATTATCTATTCCTCGAGAATGACTTTTGGAAGGACGGGCACTTTTGGAAGATATCCCTTTGGAAAGAAGGCTTGAGAACTGGTTTCAACTCGATGGTTGTCCTGCACATTACGGAAGGGCCGTGCGAGACTGGTTGGACATCAACTATCCAGGTCGCTGGATAGGACGAGGTGGGCCGGTGCCTTGGCCTCCACGGTCTCCGGACCTCACACCACTAGATTTTTTCGTGTGGGGTCAATGTTTATGTTGACGCTGCCGAGAAATTAACTATGTAATTTTAGAGAAGGCAAAACCTTCAAAATTTTCAGTTTTTTCTTTCTCACTAAGGTAGTCCCATATAAAAACTGAAACATTTATATTTTCCTAGTAAGAATATTTTATTATTTTCTTAATTTTTATTTATTTTTTTATTTTTAAAATAATTTTTATTTTTTAAATTTTTAATCTTAAGTTTTTGTTCAAAATGTTAAGAGGTAATTTTCTTTATACTATGAATATTTGAATAAAAAAGTATTATTTATTTTTTTCTGAATAAAAAATAATTTTTTTTTCTATTAGTATAAGATTGAAATACAATAATTGTAATGAAATAACAATAATCATTAACATTCATTCAAGGAATGAAATCCGCTCTTCCATGGCCTTAACTAGTTTTTGCACAACTATTTTTAGTTTTGCGATTTTCACGAAAACGAAGGGAAAACCAGGCATATGCCAGAGGAATATTTTTCTTAGTTTTTCGATCCTCTATCGATCCCTGAAGTTTGGCCGTTTGGTTTGGGGACACCCTGTATATATCTATATTTCTACATTTCGGTAAACGTTTCGGACCAATGTGTCCATATTCATTACCTACATGTACAGTGCATAATTAATTTTATCATAGTACAAACAAAACAATTATAAACAATAAATATATAACAAACATTAAAAATATAAATATTAATCCTAAATAAATATAAAAATTGACATATAGGCATGTCAAGTTATTCAATTTAAAATACAAATCAATAAAATGGCAAGATCACGCACCAACCCTTTCTTTCTTATAAAAATTAAATTCTTAGGCATTCCAATAAAGAATTTGTCAATTAATAATATGTTGGTGTTTCATGTTACATGCTAATTGGTCTCTGACCTGTGGTGAATCTGCAATTTTTAAATCCTGTGATGGTTTTATATTTTATTTATTTTGGTATAATAATGTTTACTGACTATTTCAGAATCTTTTTTATAGTTTATTAGTTCTATTTCATTCTTTTTTATATATATGGATTCAAAGATATTTCTTTTAAGTGTGTTTTTTTCTTTGGGTAAAATTTGTGCATTTTCAAAGTTAATTTTATTTTTAGTGTTTTTAGAATTTAGAAATTAGTGTGTTGGTTTTGGTGGATTCCTTAAGGTTATTTTTGTGGTTGTATATTCGAGTTTTGAGATTAGTTGATGTACTCCGTATATACGATTTTTAACAATTGTTGCATGGAATTTTATATTATATTAGGCCCTTTTGTTCTATTTGTGGGATTTTATCTTTAGTTTTAGTTAGATTATTGATTTTATTGATGGGTTTAAAGGAAATTAAATTGTCTGTTATATAGAATATGATTAGTGTTGTTTTAATGAGTAGCGATAATTTATGTTAAAGAGCTGTATTTAATGTAGGGTTTACTATTTCCGTTCATTAGTAGTGTTTCCATTGTTATATCGGTAATATCAGGTTAAAATTCTTATTATTAAGAGGTTCAAAAAATTCATCTATTGTTTATTGGATTGGGTTAAGGTTAGGTTTGATAATATAATTAAAAATGTTACATTGCTGCATAAGGTTTTTACTTTCACTTACCTATATATGAGATACATAGTAAGGGAAAGTATCGCGATCATGAAAAACTTCGACTTCCGGTTTTAAACGATAATAAATGTTTTGGGGTCCCCTTAGTCCAAATAACCAAGTCCTAAAAAATGGTCTGTATGTGTGTGTATGAGAACAGACTAGCTCAAAAACTAAAAGCCGCACGAACCTAAAATTGGGTATTGGTATATGTACATGCCCGCGACGTGAAAGCAAAAATGTCATCAAAATTGGTCAAACGGTGGAGGTACTTTATTTCATAACCTTTTACGTTTTTTTTCAATCTTCTCAAAAACGGCTCTAAAGATTTTGCCAAAACTGGGTATTTGATCTATGTATATGCCCGCGATATGACAGCGAAAATTCCATCAAAATTGGTCAAACGGAAAGGGAACTTTATTTCATAACTTTTTTCCCACCCATTTTTTTTTTCCGATTTCCTCAAAAATAGCTTTAACAATTTTGATTAAACTCGTCATGTTTAATGAGAATCAGGTTTTCTTTAATATCAGGTAAGCATTATCATTATTAAAATGTTATGAGGGGGGCCTTTTTTGTTTTCCTTTAAAGCACCTTTGGTTTTGTTTATAGGGAGACATTATGTGTCTCTGGTTCGCCTAAAAATAAGAAATGGTTAAATTTGAAATATGAAAAAAATCAAGTAAGCATATGGAGGAGAAAAAAAGAAAAATATTCCATCAACTCATAAAACACGTTGAGCTCACCCATGCGCAGCGCAGTAAGCCTTAAATGACAGACCAATGCTTCATTATCAAAAATGTTCTGTTCGTTTAATGGAAATTATTTGTTTTATGGGAACAATATGAAGTTTTCAACAACTACATAGAGAGTTATAAAATCAGACGACTTGGAGTATTATCCTTGAATTGCCGAATTATCACAGGTAAAAACTTTTTTAATAATAAAAAAATTTAGTGTACTTTAAAGAGCAAATACAAACCAAAATAAGCAAATGAAGGTGGAAAATTGTGGGACTTTGAGAAATGGCATTTAACAAAATATGTCAATATCTAATCAAAGTAAGTTGGTAAGTGAAAGTTGTGTGTTGCACGCATCGCACCAGATTTTTTTCAATCTTGAACGTTATTCGAGTTAAGAGCACTATACCAGATTTTATTAAACCTCCATGGACGAGCAAAATTTTTTTCTTAAAAAATGAGATTTAGTATGATTTTTTTAGTCAATGAACATGATGGAATTCAGGAAAAATATCGGACTAACCGTTTGCTCCTAATTAGCCGTGTTCATTTGATCATGCTAGACTTACACATGGCGATTTGTTGAATTGAAGTAGGAAGTTTTAATTATTTTTTTTGTAATAAAAAGTCTTTTTCTACATATTTTATACTAGATTTTAATTTATAATTGGCAAACAAAAACAAATCATAATTATTTTCTGTGAAACTCGGCAAAACATGTGATGCAGAAGCCTACACCACACTTTCACACTGGGTGCGCACAGTCCTCTTACATGATTTGAGGGCACATCGGCGATGATTTCCTTCAAACACAAAATGGTTGACTCTGTCATATAGTATGTCTGTCAGGACAAGCTGATTCAGCCCTATCTTTGATTGAGCTATTCTCGACTTGAATGGAGTTTTGTAACGGGCTAGATAAATCATAACAATTACTTGGCGAAATTTCAGTTTTGTAACCGGTTATCCTGTGTTTCTGTTGATAATCCATGCATTATTGATAGCTTAATATAACAGCCATATAAACCACCATTTATTACTTTGTATGCCTATTCTCAAACTACTTACGTACTCATCCATTCTATCAGTTCCACCCATGTACTGGTTATATCTGCTTACTGCCTATCGTTGAGGGATACTGATAATTTTTTTCAAAGATCTGCTATATTTTTTAATATATAACATATAGTGTGGAGTGTCAAATAATTATTTGTGCGAGGCACAATATGTACAAAATTATTGCGAGGGAAGTGAACTGGGATGCAACCCTAGAGCAAACAGTAAAAAGACAATTCAACCGCTGCCTGTAAAGATATGAGAACTGTTTTATCGCTACCTGAAAGGGTGGACTTGTAAGATAATGGTTGATATATTTTAGAAATTAAAGCTAGACATAAAGAAAATTACTTAAATTTAAAATCTATAAGCTACCTTTATATTTTGTAAACAATAATTAATTTAATTAATGAACTTATCTAAAAAAATCAGTTAGAAAACAGTTATTAATATTTATTAGCTTGTTTTTAAAAAAAATCAAAATTTTGTTAGATTACCAATTTAAAAAATTATGTTATGGGTAAAGACTAGCTTGTTCATATGATCACACTCATATTTATATGACCATTCGAATTATTATATTCTAATGAAACTGAAACTATAACATGATAAGATTATAGATTATAACTCTACAATCTTACCCGTTAAAAACATTTGTTACCAAAATTATAGCCTGAATTACACCAACCGAGTAGCTCGCTCTGTCACTCGGCCGAGCAAAATATGAGGATTGGGGTGATTAAACAGGAGATAGTGGGCGAGTCAGTGCATTGTGGTTATACATTCATGAAACATGGTTCCGTGTTGGAGGCAAATAATACAAATCAAGAAAAGTTTTAAGAAATGTTGCAACTTGATCATACCAGCCACTAATGTTTAACTTCATAGATTAAAAAAAAAATCTGGTGAGTGCGCGCAACACACAACTTTCACTTACCAACTTACTTAGATTAGAAATTGATGTGCCTTGTTAATTGCCACTTCTCAAAGTCACACATTTTTCCACCTTCATTTGCTTATTTTGGTTTGTATTTGCTCTTTAAAGTACACTAAATTTTTTTATTATTAAAAAAGTTTTTACCTGTGATAATTCGGCAATGCAAGGATAATACTCCAAGTCGTCTGATTTTATAACTCTCTATGTAGTTGTTGAAAACTTCATATTGTTCCCATAAAACCAATTTGACCAATTTTTATGAAAGTTTTGCTGTCACATCGCGGGCATAGACATACATCAAATACCCAGTTTGATCAAAATCGCTAAAGCCGTTTTTGCTTAAATAAAAAAAACAGGTGAAAATGAGACAACATTTATTAAGTAAAGTGCCTCCTCCAATTGATCAATTTTGATGAAATATTTGCAGTCATATCTTGGGCATATTAATACATCAAATACTCAGTTTAATCAAAATTGTCAGAACCGTTTTTTTGAGAAAATTGAAAAAAAATGTAAAAAGTTATTAAATTAAGTACCCCCTCCGTCTGACCAATTTTGATGAAATTTTTGCTGTCACATCATAGGCATATACACACACTAAATACCCAATTTCAGATTCGCACGGTTTAAAGTTTTAGAGCTAGTCTGTTCACACACGCACGCAGACACACACCATTTCGTGGGACTTGGTTATTTGGACTCAGGGGACCCCAAAACGTGTATTTCCATTGAAAACTGGAAGTCGAAATTTTTCACGATCGCAATACTTTCTCTTATTATATATTTCATATATAGGTGAGTGAAAGTAAAAAAATGGTGAAATATAAAAAATAATTGTGCATGTTTTCCTCTTGTTCCCGATTTCCATCGTAGGTTCCAGTTCCTGGAGCCATTTACCACTGGATTCGTAAACTGAAGATAATCCACAACCAGATTTTTTAGAATCTTGAATTCTTTCTCTTTGCTTGGTTGTATGTTGACCTCAAGTTTTTAATTTTATTTGCTACCTCTGGTACACCAAAGTCAGGTAAATTCACTGCCTCTACTAACATGATATAAGCAGTATCACGAATTTTTTGTTTTTATAGGTTACCGACTTGAAATTCCAGAGGCATTCGTGTGATTTATACTCTTTACAATATAAATTTAATTGCTGTTTATTATGGCTCCATTTAGCCATTTTGAACTTAATAAATCATAAAAGATGTAGAAGGGGGATAAATTTGCACTACTATGTTTACTTCACTTTGACTGATCACACCGAGCGAGTAATGTGCCGAGTAGAGTGGCCGGTGGTGGGGGTATTCACTCGGCCGGGAGAATAGAACACCCTTCTATCCACTGTCTCGCCCAAATCACTCGCCTGCTACTAGGCCCAGTAATGAATTCGCTGACTACATTAACCGAGCACTAGGCCGAGTGCACTGTCTAGGCCCAGTACTCGGTATGTGTAATTGAGGCCTATGAGATTTTCCATTGGTGAGAATCCATTTTCAAAATTCGTCAGATTTCAAAATTTTCTTCTGATGTAAAAGGTGCGTCACAGTTTTGGTCACAAATCGACACTGGTATCTTATTGAAAAGGGATGCAGAGGTAGGAGAAAAGAAAATAACGGTGGGAAGGCAGGGTCTCTTTTTGAGTGGGGTTAAGTTTGGTGTGATCATATGAAATGCTATTACTTGGAGGGTTAATTAAGTTTTTAGGGTATAGGTTTTCTAAAAAAAGGTTGTAGATTTGACTTTTATTTCTTTTGAGATATATCACTCACTCACTGTTGGGCTCTACAGTCCTTGTAGGACCTGGGCCTCTGCCACCATTCTTCCCCATTCCTCGCGGTCTCCAGCGAGGCTTCTCCAATTTCTAATCCCCAGTTTCTTCAAGTCTTCCTCTAGGTCGTCTATCCACCTACGCCTGGGTCTGCCCCTTTTCCTTTTCCCTCCTGGTGCACCATTTAGCATCCTTTTTGGCCGTCTGCGGGGAGCGGAGTAGCCCACTGGTAAGGCAGTGGACTACTGTGCTTAAGGTCCCGAGTTCGAATCTGACATGGCTTATGATATCTTTATTATTCGCCACAGTTTGCCTCGTGGGCCGAGAGACCCTCCTGGGGCAAACCCAGCCTCTATAAAGTGGGTACCTTTCATTGAAAAATTAAGGGGAAAGAACCTGGCAGTTGAGCGTGATCACGGTCAAATCACCTCCTTGCACGACCGCTGACCAAGAAACAGTACTCTTCCTTACATAGTACTGAACCCAAGACCCTTTATGGGTTGTAGTGGAACAGGTTTTTTTTTGGCAGTCTGCAGGGCTCCATTCTTTCAACATGTCCCAGGCATCTTATTCTGCCTTTCTTGACATCACATAGGATATCAGGCATTCCATACAATTCCATTAGTTCGGCGTTGCTTCTGATTCTCCACCTGTGCTCTTCTTTGACGGCTCCAAAGATCTTCCTCAGGACTCTTCTCTCCCAAACCAGGAGAGCTGTTCTGTTTTCCTTGGTCAAAGTCCACGTCTCACTGCCATACATTACTACTGGTCTAATTACCGTTTTGTATAATATTAGCTTTGCTTTCCTAGATAGGCTTTTGTATCGGAGAGCTTTTTGCAGGGCATATAGACATCTGGTTCCTGATAGAATTCTGCCTTTAATTTCAACTTCTAAGTTGTTACTCTCCGTCACTACTCCTCCCAGGTACTTGAATGTACTGCAGCTGTGAAACACATTTTCTCCAAATTCAACGACCCCTACTCTCTGCGTGGTTTGTCTAGAGGTTTTCATATACTTTGTCTTTTCCCAATTTATTCTTAGCCCTAAATCTTGTGCTGCTCTTTTAAATTCTTCTACAGCACCGGCCAATGCTGCTTTGGTTCTCCCTGTGATGACTACATCATCAGCATACGCCATGTGTTGTGTGAGCCTATTGTAAATGGTGCCACCTGGATTCGTCCTTATGCTTCTAATGGCAACTTCGAGGGCGAGATTAAATAGTACAGGTGATAATGGGTCCCCCTGTCCCAAGCCACTTTTGACCTTAAAGCAATTTGAAATGCCTACTCTAGTTTTAACCTTGCAGCTTGTCCTTTCCAGAGTCATCTTCGTCAATCTTATTAGCTTGCTAGGTATCTTTGAGATATATATGATCTGATAATTTTAAAGCTTCATTTATGGTGTTTTAAGAATATTAATTTTGTGTTGGAATGGGTTGAGTGATGATAGTTTAGAATGATGTTTGCTGTGTTTTGCTTCAATAGTTCATTGTTATATTTGAACTATCCATTATCGATACATATTTTGATACCTTCTATAAACAATGTTTTACTTTTTATATTTGTGTAAGGTTCTATTACAGATAAATTTTTATTAATTAATTCAAAACCTTTAGTAGGACCTTATGCAAATATAAAAAGTAAAACAGTGTTTATAGGTAAATAATAAATAAATAAAGATAAATAGTAAATAAATAAATAAAAATACATTAATCACAGGAAATGTTTAGTTATATGATCGAAAAAAAAAAAAAAAAAAAAAAATCAAACTTCCTGTAAGTTGTTTTGTTAGAAACTAGACTAGATTTATAATTCAACTAGAAGAGATAATTCTTGGTAGAAAACACTTACCGTATAACATGCTGCTGATAAGAGGACCCAACCATAAAATGATGCTGAACAGGTGATGGGTGAGGATGCCTTTGAATGCTTGTAATTGGTAGGAAGACATTTTGTCGAGGCCCTACAGTAACAGGAGACCTCATTGTGATTCCTGGAGAGGCATTCTGATTAGTAGGTGAAAATGCAGGAGTTGCAGAGCGGGATGTGCCCAAACAAACTAAATAACATTAAAAAAAATGTTTTTTTTTCAGTACTATAAATTTTTTTTTTTAAACTTATAACACTAATTAATTAGGAGAGTGGAAATTTTAAGAAGAAGAAATTATTTGATAGCTGAGAGCTTAATGGTATACTAATCTAAAACAAGAAAAGTTTTTATGAGTACATTTTAAAAATGGGAGAGAGATAGCTCATTGATTATTGGGGCCTCAGCCTGGGTATCACAGATAATTATTTATTTTGTTTCATCAACTGAGGATCAATCGCAAGGACAGGAGCAGTTGATCCACCTCATGGCCAAGAAATTGTCAGTACATTCATTATGAGCTACAATGGGAAGATCATACAGGAATTTATTCCTATTACGTTCACATTTACTTGATGTTTTGTTGATGGTATTGTAACACTAATTATGGGTTTGAATAATCAGTTATTCACATATAGCTAAAATACTGTCAAGCAAACGACGAGAAAACAGAAGTAATAAATTGAATGCAAGAGTTCAATTTCAGTGAAAGGAGTAATAGAATGCATAATTCGCTGTTCAGGTTTAGAGAGGTACACTTGCCACTTGCTCACTAAGGAGGTGTCCAAAACACCTTAACTTTTACTCCTCTAGGATGGTCTCGGACGGTAGTATTGCATCTCTATTATCTAGATTCGAGTTTTGTGTTTCGAGGTATGGGTCCACGATTCAGAGGAGTAAGAAAAAATAGGGAGAAATTTCTATTTGTAGACAGCGATTTTAGTTTTCCTGGTCACCTTCCTTTTACCCAGAAAATCCCTCTGAAGCAAACAGAACACTCTCTCAGCTGTTTTGATTCTCTGAGTCACCTCTTCATCAATTTAGCCCCTTTCATTGGGATGAGCACCAAGGTATTGGAAATTATCCACCAGCTCTAATCTCTCTATTTGCTCTCAAAATTCTTAATATTCTATTGTCCGGGTATAGTGGCCGGAAGGAGACCTCGTGGAAGACTGTGCATTTCCTGAGATGAAAATGCCCCTGAGGTGGAATAAGAATTGGAGCAAAAGAGAGCGGTCTCAAGAATGGAGTACTTGGTCCAAATTCTACAAGCTGTATCTCAGAGTACAGAGAAAGTGTAGAGCAGAGCGGTAAAGGATAAATGATTATGATGATGACAACAGATAATTTTATTAAAATGGTTTAGAGCTAGGTTCATATGAATTTATACCAACCATATAAAAATAACCTTTAATTGATCAAAATCCATATAAAGTAAGTTTTTTCTTTCTTTTTCTAAAGTAAGAAATAGAAAGAAAAGAAATAGGAACAAGAAAATAAGGAAACAAATCTGCCAAATATGTCTTCCTCACTGTTTATATTAGTTACACAACATAGAAAAATACATTAGAATCACGATAGCTCGTATTGTCACGGGACGAAACATAAAAAAACGAAACCAAAATTTTGATTAATAGGTAATAAAACACAGGAAACAACAAAATTAATACAAACATTTATCACTTTTCGTGTACAAAGGAAATAGGTCGAACAATCGAACAATACAATTTTACTTTTATTTAAATCAGGTATTTGGTTTTGATGTAATTCTTGAAGGTGGTTCCTGTTTATAGTTTTGCCTAGCAGGGAGGGAGCAGGGAGTGAGTACCTCTATATCAACATTTGAAATAGCTAAAAAAAGACTAACGTAGTTCATGTACTACTTAGCAATTTTTGAGCAATTGGCAGTTTCTTCTTCTTTATCTTGCCCATCACCATCCCCCTAAAAATTCCTCCTCCTAACATTCCTGCTATTACAGGCTCATCATTAAAATTTATCTTTTTTTAATCCATAAACCAACCAGACCAGTACTTGCTTGAAAATCATGAATTCCCCTTTTTTTTACAAAAACTATGGCTTTATTTTAATATGTTACCTTCAATGGGTAAGGTCAGAACCAGAATTATGTAATTGAATCAATCATAGTTATTATTGCTCAGAGATCAGTCAAATGTTTTAATTCAGGGTATCCACCAGTTTTGATAAAAATCAGATTTTGTCTTGGGTTTTTAAAATGTATGTTATAGTCGACTGAGGAACATTTAAAAAGTTTTGACACAACAATTTGTTTTACACCACCGGCCACGACTCTAATGATATCTTCTCCTTGCTTAATGAAGAAAGAGATTGATTAGACCTTTTCAGCGATATCTATCATAGAGCGAAAAAGGTAAAAAAAATAAAAAATCTCAAGAAATGGTTATCTCTTACTCATTTTGCTCTGCTTCTATTCTAAGGTATAAGACCAAAACGGATTATTTATATTTAAAATATTGGATATTTATTATTCCAATTTTGAAAACAGTGAAAATTCACATCTTCCATTTTGATATAAACATATTTTTCAATTCATTACAAAATTCACAACGTTTCGCGCCTTTAATGCCTCATCTTCAGGTGTATTCCTTACTAATCCCAATTAACAATATTTTAGTTAAACAATACATCAATTACTTAAAATCTCGTTTATAGATAAATTTGTCAATTACACCTCTCTCCTAGGCCACCTCACTGTCGTTACTCAGTATCAGTAACAGTGAGGTGGCCTAGGAGAGAGGTGTAATTGACAAATTTATATATTGACGAGATTTTAAGGAATTGAAGTATTGTTTAACTAAAATATTGTTAATTGGAATTAGTTAGGAGTACACCTGAAGATGAGGCATTAAAGCCTTATCTAAAATAAACGTTGTGAATTTTGTAATGAATTGAAAAATATATTTATATCAAAATGGAAGATGGGAATTTTCACTGTTTTACGAAATTGGAATAATATAGATCAAGTCTTCCAGTAAGTTATTAACTATCAAAAAATTGGATATTTAAAGTAATATGAAGACGAAAACAAATACGAATTATAGAGGCGTCCAAATTACTTAGTTTACATATCAACGAATACGAGGGAGAATGATATCAAGGGACCAGCAAATTCATACAAATCATCGTGATATGCGCATATTCAGTATACAAATTATAATGATTCAACTGTTCTAACTTTAACTGTTTATTTGAACATTGAACAGACTTTGGAATTTATAATAATTTAAGGACAAGAGGGTAAGAAAAAGTAACATAGTACACTATAATATATGATAAATCGGATTAGTTATATAACTACTGAGAAGTTAAAATAATTAGTATAACATGAAAAATAAATAAATATTTAAGATAAAAATGTATATCTAGTTATTTAAATAAACAAGGCTAAAAATAATGATTTTTGGTGATACTTATGTTTTATTATAATAAAAAAAAAAAAATAAATAAATAAAGATATCTAATTAATCTAACATGAAAAAAAAAGAAGGTAACATTGTACACAATTTGAAAAAATATATGATTGAATTCCAACCAAAATTGGCTCAGGATAACAATTAATAATTTTACCCAGCATATTAGCAACTTCAGTTTCATCAGGATCAAATCTACCAGTCATACGCCGCTCTGCATAATTCGGTGATGTATCTGAATCTCGAGAAGTTTCTTCTCCATCAATTATACTACCTTTACCTCTGTAAATATTTTAAAATATTTTTTAGAGTTTATAATAAACAAATTTTAACAAAATTGAACATGATTATTTCAGCTTTTAAAAAATATAATAGACTTTAATTGTAAGGCAGCATCATGTGAATGATAAAATACCTTGAATGTGGAATATTAATTTAATTACTATGAAACTGATTATAATTTACTACATTTATTTACCGTATTTTATTTACTGCGATTAGCAATACTTTCTTTACTAGGATTTTGTGCAATATTTATTATAAGAGAATAAATTTTAAGCATGCACTCAGTTTTTAGTCTTCCTTGAAGTCCTTCTTATATTAACTAATGAATATTTCTGTATAAATTAAAGAAACTTAGTTTATTTATTTATAAATTAAATTATGACATGGACACAGATTATATGAGTAAAAAACAAAAACAAAAAATTCATCAAGTTTATTCCATTGAAACAAGTATATCAAGCAGAATTTATAGCAAGATTTTTCTTATGTAACCAATTTTTTTTTAACGAGAAAATCATTAAATATTTCAAAGTTTAAGAATTTGTTACTTTTAATTAAAAGACACAAAATATTAAAAACTAACTTTGACAAAATCTCAATAAGCAATATGGACATCTACATCCAAAACAGGTAATGAACATAAATCAGTCAGGAAAAAAATACTATGTTAATATGAAAAAAAAAATAGACATTTATAACATAAAATTATCATATTCTTTGCTATGTCAATGACCTTTTGTCCTTGATGAATACTTTGACAATTTGTTCTCAACAGAAAAAAATTATATATTTAAGGATATTAAGTATTATTTACATATTTAAAATATCTTAAGAAAAACATATGCTTTTTTATTACAAGCAACTAGTTATAGATAACTTAATCTATTATTACTCAGAGGCAATAAGTCAAAAACTTTATGTATCTTATCTATAAAATGATTAAATCAGTTATAATACTGATTAACACTCAAATGATTAATAATATATCTTCGTACAATCAAGGTATTTTCATTGCTCATATAAACAGAAAAGTCTTGATACATCAAAAGCTACTGTATTTGTCATTTGTTAAATCATACAAAAATGAATGAATGAAATAAATAAAAAAAGAAATAAGAATTAAAAAAACAAAACAAGGTAACTACATAACTCAAGAATGAAAATTTATTTCAATAGTTACCTAATTCATTAAATACAAAAATAAAAGTAAAAATTTTAAGTAACTCTAGAGTAAATGGCACAAAAGCCTAAAGCAGTTAAATTTATATTTCATAAAATATCTCAAATAAATAATAATCAATAAAACTCAAAAATAAATAAATACAGCGCCCGTCAAGTGTTAGTTTTCAATAAACTGATTTATTTTTATTATTTTTTTCTTCGATGTTAATATGAAAAATTACCTAGGATAGTTGGTTGGTTGTGGTCTAAGGGTGGTTCCCTTAAGGCTGAGGTGCCTTGAGCAATAGCCCCTTCGCTGGGATTCTTTAGTACAACCCTCCTTTGAGCAAAGCCTCCGCCATTGCTTTCCATTGAACTTTTTCCTAATCCCACTAGGGGTAGACACAACATCCCCTTTCTTATATTTGTGGGGCGTTGCTGCCTGAGACCTATCACGGTAAATAAATAATATATTACGATAAATGATAAGCATAATGAAAAGGAATTGAACTTAAAATAATATATGTGGTTCGGAGGCTAAAGGAGGAATCTTAATTATTTAAAAAACAAAATAAAAAACTGACCAGTATTGTACTTTACAAACCCTCAAACACAACCAACATTTTTTTTTTAAATATCTATCAAATTCCTGCCAAATATCCAAACAATTAGGATAAGGTAATAAACAACCCTAACATGATTATAAGGATCAATAAATGTAATTACAACCATTTGATATAAGTACTGCCCAAAATTGATAATAGCAAACTGTGTCCAAACATACATAAAGATATAAGAAGCTATTAACTCATTTTTTTAATCTCGCAGCAATATCAAATCGGTTAAATAATAAAAATTTAAATTTACAACAGTATTTTGACATATCCAAAACAAACAACATGATACAGAGCTGCCTTATTTAACTAATTCAATTATTCTGAGACAGAGGTTATTAAAAGTCATTTGATCTTTTTTTTAAACCTTCATAGGAATTTCCGAAGCAGATGTAAATTTCTTATCCATAGAACCAACCCTTACAGATAATAAGAATAAGAATTGTGTTCTTACAGATTTTATCAGAATCGCTCAAAAGCTTTGCAATGTTTGAAAATTGAACATCAGGGTATTAAAAATAGCCCACCCCCCCAAGCCCAAAATTAAAAAAAAAATTCAATGCAAGACTACAATGGACTGTTCCAAAACCATAGTATTTCTTCACTTTTCAGCTATATTTCAAATATTTTTAAACCCATAATTAAATAGAATAAAGAAAACCTAAACAATATATTTATATTTTTAAAAACTCTGGTTGGGTTATTTGACTTACTGTCTCAGCAAATTAAATATAACAACTTTGCTTTATCTCAATCACAATCAAGTTCAAATTTTAACAATAATAGCTAATCAATAACCAATGTAAATTCCTTCCTTATACGATTAAAAATCAATTAAACAAAACCAATATTAAGTACCTGCTATAGAATAATTATGGAACAACAATACTAAATTCATTTACCACCATACACAATAATTCTATTTTTTAAAAATACCAATAACTAAAAAGTAACAAGGTAGGAATTATTATTTCCAAATAAAAATAATAAATGGTTATATAAATCACATGCCAACCAATTAATAAGATACATGGCAAAGTGAACATAGATCAGATATCAATCAGGCGATATATACAGATATCTATCACCTTAAAAGATGAAAACCTAAATTAAATCCCATAATGAAGATGAAACTTATATGTTTAATAAAAAACCATGGCAAATTAAATTGAATAATAACCAACCTTGGAGTAGCAGGTGTGGATCGCGGAGTAATACTACCATGTTCCATTAAACTAGAATTACTTCCTCTGCTATGCATGCTGCTCCTTTTGCTACTTCCAGATAATTTTCCCCCATCTTTAAATAAAGACATTTAAAGTGGTACTAAATGAATAATGACCACATAAAAGCAATATCACTTAAAACAAGCAGGACTATATCTAAAAATAAACAACTAAACATACCATCATTTGTAAAAAGAATATCTTCTCTCCGTAAATCATCATCACTTTCACCGAAGTCATCATAATGTCGAGGTCTTATATCATCACCGCTAGCATTGGAAAGAGCAGCAGACATGAGACTGTTGGGAGTGGCCATACTATGTATTGGAGAAGCAGGATTCGATCTAAAGTAATTAACCGAGTCTGGTTGAAGTGAAGAAACATGATGCATTGGCAAATGTCCATTATTACTCAGCGGAAAACCATTAGTTGAAGCTGGATGAACTATACTGCAATTTTCTTCAACATCTTCCAATTCTTCATACCAAGGAGGAAGCAACAGCCTTAGATCAGATCTTTTAACAACTGTTTCTTTACCTTCCCTGATAAGTCTAACAACAAATCTAACTGGAGATGTTAAAAGTTTACAAACAACACCCTCAAGGTAAACTCTCGGAGGAAGCTGATGATCATCAACAGTTTGAATACGCACACAAACTCTAGCACCTAACGTCACTTGACCTGCAGAAGGGCTTGCATCTGATATGACATCATATTTTCCTGAACTTAAAACATCTGTAAATATAAATGGCTCACCATCAAAATGGCCAAACTTAACCCAAACTTGTCCATTTCCTCCAGCCTGGCTAATTACACCAGGAAGATAAGCATTGTCTTTTTTTGCTAATACGTGAGTATCAACCCATTCTATTAGATCTATAGTATTTGGCAATGTGCGCCTTAATTCACTATTTTCTTCCAAGTTACTAACTTCCATTCGCTCATCTTTTAAAGGATCTAAATATGAATTTGGTCTTTCTAATTCTCGCACTTTCTGGGAATTACTTAAACAAGAGTAATCAACAGCTGTAACTTGTGGAGGAACAACCACTCCAGATATATAGTTCTCACTAGGTTTGTCTACTTCTTCTTCGGACGGAACAAACTTACGCTTCTTTGGTAACTTTTTGACACTGCTGGTTGCTGCCTCTTTAAAATCACTATGAACTAAAGAATTATTGTTACTTGTCATAATGATGTTTGACTGTCTACTATTGTGTTCCATGTTTATGATTCTACTTTCATTTCCTTCATAAGTGCTAAAGTCTTTTAACTCTCTCTTTTCAATGACTGTAAAATAACTTAACATTACAAGAACGAGAAAGTCCTGGAGTTGATGATTTAAATTAAGGTGTTAGCTAAAGCAAAGCACCTTGAATCAATCAATAAAAGCAAATTATTGCTTTGAAGATACAAAGGTATTATCATGACTAAATAAAAGTGCAATAGTGTTCATTAAATTCAGCCATTAAATATTACAATACCATAGTCAATGGATAATTTGATTACAGGCTATGTCCCAAACATTGTAACCCAAGTGCAAACATACAATTTATAAACACTTTGGAAACTACAAATTTTTATAGTAAGAAATGAAACAAAAATAAAAACAAATGGAAGTAAACATTACTAGGCAAACTAATGGCGAAACCATTGAAATGTTGACAATTCGAAGAACACAACCATAACATCTTATCCCAACCTCCCCACTTCTCGTAGATTTACTTCACAAAGAGGAGATTGAATGAGTATCAAAGGAGAATTCTGATTGGCTCTCAAGTAATCAAGTACGGCCAGGAAAATGTCTTTCTACCTCTTATTGGTCAACTAGAATCATATGCAATGTGTTCATGATATAATTTATATTTGTATTAATTTAAAATATTTATTAATCGAATTCTACCAACGATGTAAATTGTTACAATTTTGACCTTTTTATGAATGATCAAAATTATGCATACATAAATTTTTTTTTATGGCGCACTGTTGACCTGCTTTTAGTTGTTTACAATGAACGTTACTTTTAGCTCAGGAGCGTTAGTATGGAATGGGTAACTGCTTCATTCTTGGACTTAATCTAAGAGGATTTTACTGTCAGATCACTATTTTATGTTCTGATTAAATATCATGTGGGGCTTGATGTAGATTTGACACAAATTAAATCAAATCACCATGTTTCAAGGTATATATTACATTTGTTGTTGCAATGGTGTTGGTTTTCTGGTTATTTGTATGGATTATTAATGAAATAATGTTCTTGAGTGATCTTTAATGTCATTTAATTTTTTACCTACAATGAACTTATTCTTAGAGTATAAATTGAAAGTATTAAATATAAGACATTGGTCATTGCTTGCACCAAAATATTGCTCTACTACATTGTCAAATTCATTTAAGGTTCTGGTGGTTTCTCTGGGGCTTCAACTGCATCTCCATTTGGGGGATCTGCTTTTGGGAAACCAGCAACATCAGGTTTCAATGCTCCAGTCTTTGGATCAACTGCAGGAACATCTTTATTTTCTGGAACCACTACTCAGCAATCCGGAAATCTTTTTGGCTCTACAACAACTCCTGCTTTTGGTCAGCCACAAACTACTCAACCTGCTTTTAGTAGTACAAGTAAGTGATTCCATATATTCTTAAATTTGTTTTATCTTTAGTATTAAACTTTTGGTTCCATTATGTTTTGAAGATTTTCAGTGATTTAATTCTCATTATCTCACTTATAAGGTTCTTCATTTGAAGTATGTATATTTTATTTATTTCTAATAAAGTATATTTAAAATGTATAATCTTCCTATCATTTTCTTGTAATTACAAACCAATGGATTTAACTTAATAATGTATAGATCTTATAATTTATTGACGTTGATAGCCATTAATACTGTGTCATAAGTAGCTCTTTATTTGTTTACTATGATGTTCATATTTTTGAGTTTCTATTTGAAATAAATAAGATGGTGTGCATTGCGTTTGGTTAATATTTCTGTAATAACAAAACCTTTTACTGGAGTAAGGCTTTAATTAGCTAAAGAAATTCACATCTTTTACAATGAATAGAAAGTAAATAATTGAACATTTTAAACACATGTTAAAATACAAAACACTGAATATTTAAATCATATGACATTCTTCCCCCCTTTATTCTAAAACATAATCCTTCAAGTATGAAGGCAGCCGCTTGGTCCTTGTCGACCTTCGTAGAGATGTGATGTCTTCTCTTGACGTAATATTATCTGCAGATTCTAGAGTCTTTGTTTGAATTAGAGGATCTTCAGAATAATTCTGCTCAGGTTGGTCTGTCGATGTCGGTCCCTCTTCAGGTTCCTGTATTTGATTTAGGGTCGGATCTCCTTCCGTTCGAACATGTTCTCCAGCTGGGGCTAGATGTCGAAGATTAACTGTTGTCTCCCTACCATCAGGAAGTTGAACTAGGGCATAGTCAGGATTGGCTTCCAGCAAAGTAACTTCTTCAACAAGAGGTTCATACTTGCTCTGTCGAACATGTTTTTTCATCAGCACCTTCCCAGGAGTCGTTAGCCAAGAAGGTAGAGATACGCCAGATTCCAATCTTCTTTTGAAATTAAACATTTTTTCATGCGGCGTAGTGTTCGTTGCAGTACAGAGAAGCGAGCGTAGAGAGTTCAAAGCGTCAGGTAGTACTCTTTCCCATTGAGAAATCCCTAACCCTTTTGTCCGAAGGGCCAAAGTTATAGTCTTCCAGATGATACCATTATAACGCTCGACCTGTCCGTTTCCACAAGGGTTATATGGTGTCGTTCTACTCGTTGCAATTCCTTTTGAGTGAAAATAAGACTGTAGTTCCTCAGACATAAACGATGAGCCTCGGTCCGTGTGAATATAAAATGGGCATCCAAACATACTGAAAACATGGTTTAATGCTTGAATAACGGAACCAGAAGATATATTAGAACAAGGGATAGCAAATGGATATCTAGAGTATTCATCCACAACAGTCAGGATATATTTGTTTCGAGATTCTGACGGCAGTGGTCCTTTAAAATCCAAACTAAGTCTTTCAAATGGTGATGTAGCCTTAATGAGACTACTTTGAGATTTATGAAATCGAGGTTTAATTTCAGCACATACTCTGCATGCTTGGGTTATGTTCCTAACTTCTTCAATTGAATAAGGAAGATTCTGACTTTTAATCCAGTGCGCCATTCTTGTAATTCCAGGGTGACACAAATTATTGTGGAGCGTGACCAGTTTGTCTATAGAATGGGTTAAACTGCATACCCGCGAAAGTGTATCGGCGGCCACGTTTTCTTTTCCCGGTCTGTAGATGATGTCGTAATTATAAGCGGAAAGTTCCAACCTCCACCGGACTAACTTCTCATTTCTTATCTTGCCGGCGTGTCTGGTGTTGAAAACGAACGCGACTGATTTTTGATCCGTAAGCAAAGTGAACCTTTTTCGTAATAAAAAATGGCGCCATTTTCGCAAGGCTTCGACAATAGCGCAGGCTTCCTTCTCAACTGATGACTGACGCTGTTCAGATTTGGACAGGGTTCTGGAAAAAAATGCGACGGGTCTTTTATTTTGCGTGAGAATGGCAGCAATCGCATAATCAGATGCGTCAGTTTCGACGATAAATGGCATATCTTCTTCTACGTTCACAACAAATGCGTTAGCAACACACGTCTTTAATTTTTCGAAGTCTTCGATTAATTCAGGACCGAGAGGGAATATTTTGCAAGAGTTCAACTGATGTATTTTTTCAGAGAAACGAGGAATCCATCTTGAATAATAAGAGAACATTCCAATTGCACGTTTTAAGGATTTATTTGTATCTGGAATGGGTAAATTCAGTAACGGTTTCAACCTATCAGGATCTGGTTTCAGTGTATTGTTTTCGATACAATAACCTAACAATTTTATGGACTTCTGACGAAATTTTGATTTTTCTTCATTTATAGAGAGGCTATATAACTTAGCAACTTCCATGAACCTTTCTAAATTTTTATCGTGCTCCTCTTCATTCTCTCCCCCAACGGTCACATCGTCCAAATATGCTTTTGTTCCCCGCAACTTGTGCTTATCAATAATCTCATCCATTTTTCGCTGAAAACAAGCTACACCATTTGTCACACCGAAGGGTATTCTGCAGAATTGATAAAGTCTACCGGCTGCCTCAAATGCGGTATATTGTTTATCTTCTTTTCGAATCGGGATTTGGTGATAGGCACTTCGAAGATCAATAGTACTGAACACCTTATACTTAGCTAAGTCCGAAACTATTTTCTCAATCGATGGTAATGGATATGCGTCTAGCATATTATATTTATTTATCGTTTGGGAATAATCGATTACCATACGCCTTTTCAGTTTGTTGTTGACGACTAGGACCTGTGCTCGCCAAGGAGAATTGCTTTTCTTTATTACCCCGTCAGAGAGTAATTTAGTTATTTCTGATTTAATGAATGTTTCGTCCTCCCGAGATGTCTTCTTGACTTTATAGAAACGGGTTTACAGTTCGGAGATAAGTATTCGAATAATGAGGCAGGTGTGACGTTAGCGCAAGTCACGGAACAAACTTGAAGAGATGGCTTCTCCCCTCAGAAGGTTATGGATAAATTAGAATGTCGACTTAAAACATCATGCCCAATTATAATATCAACACATGAATTGGTTAGTACGTTTATCTTTATCCTATCGTAAATTGTACCGAGAATATTGAGTTTCACAATACAGTACGATCTGATAGATGTTGAAAAGGATGAAGATGCCATTGAAACTTGGCCATGAGTCGGGTAGGTTTTTAATTTATGTTTTCGAACAAAATCAGAGTTTAGAAAACTTTCGGAGCTTCCGGTATCGATCAAGGCCTCGGCAGAAATGCTGTCGTTCAATGTGAGTTTGACCGTGGACTTTGCGAGACTCTTAACGGAAGTAGCACAGATAGATGCAATCGTTGATCTTTTGGTTTTTGCTGACCTACAGACTTTAGCGTAGTGCCCACGCTTGCCGCAGCTCCTACACTCCGCGTCTCGTGCCGTTCACTGGTTTCTGGAATGTTTGTTTTGCCCGCAGAAATAACATTTTTGGCTTACCGCAGCAACTACGTTATCCGATGAAGGGGAGTCTGGGATGGGCTGAGATACGGATGAAGCGAGGTGAGATACCGAAGACTGATACGTTTCAGAATAGAGACTCGCCGACTCGAGTGACCTCGCCTTATAGTAGGCCTCTTCCAGATCGAGAGAAACCTGTTCCAGCAAACGCTGCCTGATACAGTTCGATGTTAGACCGCTGATAAAAGCATCGCGAATGTATTCATCCCGATTAATCTCCGCTGAAACACTTTTAAAGTTGCAGTCCTTTGCCAAAAGACGCAACGCCTGTAGATATTGGTCTACATTTTCATCAGAACGTTGCCTACGCGTAGCAAGACAGTGCCTAGCAAATATTTCATTTTTAGGCTTGTTATAGAGAGAATCGAGTTTCTGAATAGCCTCGTTATACGTCTGACATTCATTAATTAACTGATAAACATAGTGACTTACGTGATTGTTGAG
Source organism: Aelia acuminata (assembly GCA_911387785.2). Taxonomy (NCBI): domain Eukaryota; kingdom Metazoa; phylum Arthropoda; class Insecta; order Hemiptera; family Pentatomidae; genus Aelia; species Aelia acuminata. The sequence continues at coordinate 61,544,825 of OU426982.1, read as the reverse complement.
TAGTGCTAACTTGTCCACTTCGACTGCAGTTTCCACTTTGGCCGCTTTGTCTGCCTTGGCCGCTTTGTCTGCAAGAATACTGTCTAAGAAAGCTTCAAAGATTCGTTTCCAATGTAACCATTGGGAAGTAGCCGTGCTTGAATTAAGTTCAACTTCAAACTTGTCTGGTTTTAGATACCGTTCCATTATTTCAATGGACAGAATGAATGCAACTTAATGAAAAGATTTATTTTAGCTAATTAAATTGTAATAACAAAACCTTTTACTGGAGTAAGGCTTTAATTAGCTAAAGAAATTCACATCTTTTACAATGAATAGAAAGTAAATAATTGAACATTTTAAACACATGTTAAAATACAAAACACTGAATATTTAAATCATATGACAATTTCATAATATAATAGGTTTTCCATATCCGTATATCTTTTCTAAGCTATTACCATTTTGAAGGCAGAGTTAAGTACTTGAATTGTTGAACAATTGGGAGGTGGCCATTGGTCTTGATAGTGTTATTTGTTGTTAATCACGTAAGATAGTTTAAAGTAGGCGTTTAAAGAGGCAAAGGTTTAAAGTGTATTGTTAAATAGTGAAAATTGTTAAAGTTAGACCGACCAGGTAAACAAGTTTTTGTAAAATGAAATATCGGTGTATAAATGGTAGGGGCTAGCCTATAATCCGTGTAAGTTCATGCAGGCAGAATAATATCACATATCCTTTATATGCAGCTAAATAAATTGAAAATGGCAAGAAAAAATGAATACAAGAAAGAGAAGTGGTATTGAAGTACAAATACAATGGAGAAGATAAAAAAAAAAAAAAAAAAAAAAAAAAAAAAAAACTCCGAGAAAAATTAATTGTCTTATAAGTAATAGCCTTAAAAGAAAGTATTAATAAAAAAATTCTGTTATTCCTACAAACTATTATTAATGAATCAAATTATAGAACTTCAAAATGCACAGATCTTAAAACTAAGTCTGTAAGCAAAAGAAAGAAATGATATACTTAGGAAGAGAGCTTCATCGAAATAACATTAATATTTTTAATGTTAAGTAAGAGAAGTAAGAGTACTTCGGCATAGGGAGGTGGCGGCCCCATCGCCCGGTCACAAGACTGCAGATAGCCACTGGCCCTCAAGGTTGGGGGAACAGCACACTACATACACCCCCACACCAAAGTATTAGGTCACCTACAGTACACACCATAGGATCACCTTCGCTAGGTAGCCGCTGCGGATGGGGGTGCAGGTATACAGGCACCAAGGTGGCAGCCCCACTAGTATTCTAGGGTACAGAGTGAGGGTTAGAAGCCCCCCTACCTGAAATTCATATTTCGCCCAAACCAAAATCAGCCTGAATCTTGATTGTCATAAACAGAAACGACCCAGCAACCCCTACAGGATCATTAATCTTGGATACTGGAATATTCTTTCACTTTACAGACCCGCAGCACTGAAACTACTCCTTGACCAGATAGACCATTTCATACTGGAGATTGTTGTCATCCAGGAAATTAGATGGACTGGCCACGATATCCTGGAAAAGAGGCGACACACCGTTTACTAAAGCTGCAGTGATACCCTCCATGAATATGGCGTAGGATTTGTAGTTAGAGGCAACTGGCAATTGGCCTTAAGCCCATCAATCCACGCATTTGTGTGCTAAGGAACTGTGGGAAGTTCTATAACTTCAGTATTATAAGTGTGTAAGCGGAAGCTTCAAATGAAGAGGATAAGGACTCGTTCTATGAAGAACTGGAACGGATCCTTGATCCGTGTCCAAGGTACGACTTAAAAATAGCCGTTTGGGATTGTAATGCGAAAATAGGGAAGGAGGAGATATACCATCCAACCATTGGTAAATATAGCCTTCATGATTATTGAAGAGACATGATCATTGAAAGTACCCTCTTTGGACACAAGGATATTCATAAAGGCACCTGGATCACACGCACATGTTAATCATATACATCACATCCTTGTTGATAATAGGCAAAAGTCTAGCCTTAAAAATGTGAGAACGTTTCGAAGTGCCAACATGGATTCGTACCACTTCCTTAGTATTGCTCTCATCACTCCCAAGATCTCTTTTAAAAAAACATTAGGCCTAGCTATAAAACCTTGGCATTATAACCTTAGTAAGCTCCAGGAACCAGATATCAAACAGCTGTACACAAAGGAGCTGGATGAGAACACTTGCGCTCAAGCTGTGGATATGGCAAACATAGAACTCCTTTGTTCATGCTGTGTGTTTGCAATGCATGAGACAGCCAACAATGTACTGGGACCAAGAGAAAAGGAGATGAGGTCCCCATGGTTTGATGGAGAATGTAATGCTTCCACGGATGCGAAGAATGTTGCATATTAGAATATGCTGAGGAAAGGGACTCGGAATGCTGTAGAAGAATATAGAAAGAAGAGGAAAGTGGAAAAACGACTCCATCAAAGGAAGAAGAGACAAAGGGGAAAAGAGGAATTAGAGAGGACTGAAAAACTCTAGAGGGAGAAAGAATCAAGAGACTTTTTCAGGAGTGTCAATAGAAGGAGAAGACACCAAGCAACTTTTTCGGAAACCTGTTAAGACAAGGATGGGAAAATAATTTCCTGCAAGGAGGATGTCCTATTGCTATGGAAGAGTCACTTTGAAGGGGTTCTTTACATGGTTCAGTGTGGATCAAACACCAGAGAGGACTTTCCAATCGGTAACCGGGATTCATTGGTAGACTCAAGAATAATAAGGCATCTGTAGCTGATGCACTACCCGCTGAACTCTTCAAGCACGGAGGTGAAGAGCTGACAAAGAGATTACTAGATCTTATCTTGTGCATGTGGGAGGAAGAGGTTTTGCCAGAACATTGGAAAAAAACAGTTATTTGCCCTGTTTTCAAGAAAGGAGACAGACTCCAATGTCAAAATTACAGGGGTATTTCACATCTCTCTTGTGGATAAAAGATTCTATCCAATATACTCTTTCAATGTCTCTTACCCTATGTAGAACAGGAGATTGGTCCATACCAGTAAGTGGATTTAAATGAGGGAGCTTTACCTCAGATCAAATCTTCTGCCTCAGAACTATTCAAGAGAGGGGAAATGAATATCAAATTAATACTCATCACCTTTTTTTGGACTTCAAGGCAGCTTACGACAGCATTAACTGGGAAGAGCTATATAAGGCACCAGAAGATTTTAATATCCCAGAGAAGTTAATACGCTTGGTAAAGCTGACCATGAGGGATGTGAAGTTCACTGTGCAGGTTGTTGGGCAAAGAACAAAAGAGTTCTCAAGAAAAGGACTTCACCAAGGAGATGCACTGGCGTGCCTTCTTTATAACCTGGCGCTTAAGAAAGCAGTGAGGGTCGCTGGTCTGCAAACTAACAGAACGATTTACAATCGTATGGTCCAGCTCTTAGCCTTTGCAGATGATGTAGATATTGTGGGGCGATCTTCAGAGTCAGTCAGAAAGGGGTTTTTAGCTCTGTTGGGGGCCGCCAGAGTACTAAGGTTAGAGGTGAATGAAGAAAAGACCAAATACATGGTAACAGGAGAAGAAGCTCATCCTGGTGAGACTATAAATATCGGCCCCTTTAACTTTGAGAAAGTGGCCCAGTTCACATATTTGGGGACACTTGTCACTCAAGATAATTCACCTGTGGCAGAAGTGAGGAGAAGAATATTGCTGGCCAACAAGTGTTACTTCGGACTCCGCAAACAATTCACCTCCCACCTCTTATACTGCCAGACCAAGCTTCATCTGTACAAAACATTAATCCGCCCAGTACTATTGTATGGATCAGAAACATGGACCACAAGCAAAAGAATTGAACAAGACCTTTTAGTCTTCGAAAGGAAAATTCTCCGTAGGATCTTCGGAGGAATCCATATAGACGGAAACTGGAGAAGACAGACGAATAACGAAATTTCTTTGATTTTTAATAAAAAATATGTCGGGCTGACAATGAAGCTTAGAAGACTGCGATGGGGTGGCCATGTGACTAAAATGGACAACGTTGCAATCCCTAAAAAGTTACTGACTGAACCCCTCCATGGCACTAGTAGAAGGGGGAAACCATAACTCAGGTGGTCTAATGGTTTTGAAGGAGATGCTAGAGATATTCTGGGAGTCAGGAGCTGGATGACAGGGGCACAGAGCAGAGACGACTCAAGCAAGCTGGCGGAGGAGACTAGGACTCTTCGACGAGTTGTAGCGCCTAGGTAATAATTTAGGTTGAATACTTATGTTCCGGAAGGAGAGGACAGAAGAATAGGTAACTTTATATAGGAAGTAACCACTCAGTGTAGGAAGGCTATTTTATTTTAAGGCTATGCTAGAAGAATTCATCAATTGTTGCTATAGAATTAGAATGGAGAGTGTAAATGACTAATTAAAGTATCATTTATCTTCAACATATTGAAGCAGTGGTTTTTTGCTAAAACAGAGTATTTTAAGGAAATCCGAACATCTATAGCACATGATAAGTCTAAGGAAGAACATTATGTGCAGAGAAGAGAGAGAGTTTGGAAGGAGGTTTTTTAACTGCATACATTTTCAAAAGAATGTGGAAAAAAGTATAAGTACCAAAAGTGAAAAATTAAATATAAAAGGCCATTGTTCAGTTTGGAGGAAGCCAAAGGTATTATGTCAGATATTAACCCTCCTACCACAAGGTGAACTATCAGAACACATATAACAAGGCGATGTCAGATACGACACTTATCTTAAAAATGAGTAATTTTCTCTTAATATTCATATTAACATGGTATAAATAAAGAAATACAAGTTAAATAAATTGATATATATATATAAATTTAGTAATAAAATTATATTATGAACAAAGATTATTTTATATTTACATAAATATTTCCATGTTGTTATATTTACACGATTTATATTAGGAACATTTGTTGGTTATATGAATCATTTTGTTTTACTTTTTTCACATGATGGACAAATCACTCTTTTGTATTCCCCCCAAACACTTTTCTTGCACTTAATGCATAGGTGATTCACTCTACGATTTTTTTTCCACCCACAGAAGGAACATTTTCCTGGTCGTGTTGATGGAGCTGGCCTAAGATAGTATCTTAGGCGACACCAGACACCAGCTTTAATTTCTGACGAATCAGTTCTGCCGATGTACCATTGTGTTGGCTTGTATTTTACTCCCATCCGGTCAATATCTTCATTGGTGTATTTTACTAACAGGTCTATCATTTCATCAATGAAATATAGAGAAAATATTTCGTACTATTGACAAGTCCTTTTGCTCTTCCTTTAGGTCCTGGAAGATGGAAAATAACCTTTCCCCGTGGAGTTCTTGAAAACATACTTGCGACAGGCTTATCCGTCCAAATAGTTTCTAAATACGAGTTCAATATTTCCAACATCGCTATGAAAATCTGTTTCCATAGATTCATCAACGTCAGAATAATCTGAAAAAGCATCACTTGAGAGTGAAGCATCATCTTCTAGATCGTCGTCATTTGGTAGAATGACATCTTCCGTTTCACTGCATGTGTTACTTCCTTCTTCATCGGTCTCTTCAGCTTGTTGCCGTAACAATTCTTGGATAACTTCTTCATCTGTAATGAACCGTTAGTAATCTGCTATAATACCTAGCAAAACTACAACAAATAATCGATAAAGACTTTTTTATACTTTACATACATAATGAAAAATGAAGAACGCATATCACAAGCCTGTATATAACGACACCGGAGTAGAGCGCGCCCTAGGGATTACTAAAATAAGGGTAAAAGTGAAGGGTAGTGACTTACCTTTTGACCTCACTGTCTCAAGGACTAATGACACGTAGGGTAATACCTGGCCACAGCCCCCTACCCCTATCACAGGTACCGGTGCAAACGTAAACAAACAACACAGTGTCGGATCTGACACCGCCTTGTGGTAGGAGGGTTTAACACTGCAGGAACGAAGAACAAGAGAAAACAAGAAATAACAAACCCACAACAAAATGGAGAAAAGCTTTTTCGCTCTTCAGGAATAAATATCTGGATCTCAATTCCCAAATGAGTTGCTTTCAGTTGATGTCTTTGTTTTCAGCCAGAATATGAAAGATATGTCATCAAGGAACTACAGGTTTTTGATGACATGCAATCAGGTGATCTAAGGAAATGTTTAAGGATAGCAGTGGATTTTGTTTTTTCCTCCAAGGTATTTTTCGGTTTCTCATAACAAGCCATGTTCTGATGTTGAATAAAACTACTAACTTAATAGTTTTTATTCTTATAATGGAAAGGGAAATCTATGGAGTTACTAGAAATTTGAAGCTTCTGGTAACCTAAGATTCTTGATACTCCTACAAGATATATAGAATATAAATATGCTTTCACAGTGGGATTACTTGATTGATTTTGAAAAATCTAAAAATTAAATCAAAACATATTAATTTTAATTTGCACAATGTTTCTTATTAATAATGTTTGCTATATGCTATGTCTAGCAACCTGATAAACTAATGAATCAAATTATTACTAGTTTGAGTTCTGAGTCCTGGGACAAACTAGAATTAATTCCCCACCCTCTCTGGGATTCAGGAAAAACTGGCCGTCCAACTTATCTGGTCATTTATTTCAGCAGACTGACTGGCCAATTTTTCATTTATTTTGCCAGACAGATAAAATAGTCATAATAATTACATAACAGGACAAGCATGAGCTAATGTATGAGAAAGCATAATAATGATTTAAAAAAAAAAAAAAAAAATGTGATCTAGTTATATATAATCATATATTATTTAAATACAAGACATTCAATCATATGATTGTGAAATTAATGTTGAGAATGGGCACACAACCCCGAAACGTAAACAAAGTTATGTTATAAGAAAATAAAGAAAAATAGTAAGGAAGATACATTGCTAATATTTCATCATTAAAATACATAAAATCTTCCTATTAAATTAGAAGATAAAAAAAAAAAATAAATAATAATAAAATAGTAATTTATTTCAGCAGACAAGTTGAAATTTAGGCTGCTTATCTTCTCATTAATCTCAGATGACTTGGCTTCTTAACTTATCATTTTAAGAGCAGGCTTTATAACACAGCCTTTAAAGAGCTATCTTCAAACAATTCTGTCTTAGGATCGAATCCCTGGCTTAGGTAATATTCATATAAACGAGATAACAGGGTCTTTTTATGGCCAGTAGTATCCAAATCCTGCTCAGCGAATTTCCTTCTCAGTTCTGCGACTAAAAGTTCTCTGATTCTTTTGCTTAGCATTTTTCATTTTCAAACCCCACACTTGACACAAGTGTGGGTTTAGATAATTTTATTTACATGAAATTATTACACAAAAATGTCAAATAAATAAGTAAAACTCAAATTAGTAACATTATTACGAAACAGTAACTACCAGTGACTCAAAATTAACCATATACTTTGATGTTCAAGGTAAGAATAATAAAGTCGATCGCTCCTTTTTATAATCCAATATGAGCCCACCCAGAATTGCAAAGAACATTCCAAAACATGTGATGACGTTGTAATACATAAATGTAATCATTCCAGATCTCGTACTATGTAACAGAATAAACACCTGTTTTGTGGGTGGCGGGATGACCGAATGGGCAAACACGTAAGGAAATATGCATTGCCCATGACAACCGACATATGTTTGTGGACCCGAAGATTGCAAGTTCTAAACCCGGAGGTGGGGGAAATTAAATAATACTTGGCATCAATCCCCCTTCCACTCCCCAGTTCTGGGAAACCCCATAGCCTAACCGGGGAGGGAGTGGAGAATGCAAAAAAAAAAATGTTTTCTGTTTCAAGTCACAGTATTAAGTGGAATAGTGCTTTAATATGATGGAAGGTAGTTTACTGTTGAAATAAGTGTTATGGAACTGGTTGGTGGAGATTTATTTGGAGCGATTATATAAATAGCTCAGGTCAAACCAAAACTGAACTAAGGCTTGAAACATGTCCCTTTATATGGTCACCGAGCAAACAAGATAAACCCATAAGATTGGATGTCTTCTTCAATTTTTATTTTTATTTTGGAACCTTTGCCATTCAGTGTTATCTTGCATCTTAGTCACTCTATATTATTACAAAATTTGGTACATAAAACCATAATATTCTTCTGTTATTATTATAGATTGGCCTATTCTCCTAGCACTCTGCCTCCAACGTATCTTATCCATCCCAGTGCTAGTAGACACCCCTGCTGATCTTTGATTGATGTCCCAAAAGTCCTGTGTCCTAAAAGTCAAATTTTTACATGAAGTCCTTACAAGTTCTATTTGTTTTCTTTGATGAATAATAGAAAACAAACCTAATTTTCAGACATGATCCCTTAATGTATATGAGAAAAAAAAAACTTGTACAAATACAAGAAACCATATCTGGCCATATCAAATTCAAAATGAATGAACATTAAAACCTGTAATAACTGCAAGAATCGTTATGAGTTCAGTGCTTTGTAAGAAATAACCAATTGTTGGTCAGTGGTTGTGTAAGGAGGTGATTTTACTGGAAATGCGCTTTATAGCTAGGTTTTACCTCTTAATTAATAGGGTCAATCTATGTTAATGTAACGGAATAGAAAATTATACTGTCATAGCTATGAGGGAACTCTGTTCCTTTAACTTTATAGTAAGTGCCCATACTAACTGTGCTTGCCCATCTCTTTATTGACCTTATCTTTTGCAAGATATATAATTAACATCAAATAAAGTCGTCTCGACAAAGAATTTAATTATTACAAAAAGCTTCACAATGGGGAAAATTTCTTATTTACAGTAATAAAATATAAGCCTCAAAGAATATTAAAATCTATCTATCAGAGCTTGAAACTTACAGCCAAATTAAACCAAGGTTATTAATTTAAATTTGCATCTTAATTAAGGATTTGACTTCCAATTTACCATATATCTTGTATTTAATTCTCTTTCCTTGGATGCCAACAACAAGTGAACTAGTATGTCGCTTATTTGCCTTAATTTGTGCAGTTGTGTTGAAATCTATATTGCTTTTGATTTTGATTTAATGTTGCAGAATTATATTTTTTTATTGAAATTTTTTTTTTAGATAGAAGTTATATCTTTGTCACCATGCTAAAGTAACGAATGTGCAACTAAAAACCTATGCATATTTGTAACTTTAGCATGGTGACGACCATTGATATAATTGATATGATCAATACTAATTATTAAGCTTTAGTTTTTTACTCTATTTTTTTATATTCCTTAGGCACTGGTTTGTTTGGAACGCAACAAAATGCAACTCCAAGCACAGGAATTTTTGGATCCTCTACCTCGGCTTTTGGACAAGCTAAACCTGCTTTTGGATTTGGAACTCAACAGCCATCTACTGGTCTATTTGGTCAGCAACCTCAGCCAGCTCAAACTCAGCAGCCTTCTTTATTTGGTCAACCAGCAGCACAGACCAATACAGGGCTGTTTGGGGGATCTACAGGTCTCAGTAGTTTTTAAGTCTAAGTTATTGTTGTTGAGTTATAGTATTAATTTCTGTGTATGCTAATGCCTGTTTACCATATTTTGGCACCATGTGCTCACTTGTAAAAAAAAAAAAGACTGCTTCTATAGATTGTGCTGTAGCAGCTTTTAAATACTGCTCATGAACCATGGAATGAAGGGAACATTATTTTTTATTTTATTTCAACTGAGTTAGTTATAGTTAGGTTATTAAAAATGTTGAGAAAATATTTTGTAAATGAAGGAGCGAGAAATACAGTCCTGCCGTATTACTATTCTTATCCTTTCTGGATATTCTATTTCAACCATCTGTATTTACATATTCTTTATTTTTTATTTTTTTCTATTAGGGCATTACCAGGTGAAATCAACACAAAAATATATCATTTTGAACCTCGCCACCTCAGATATTCTTGAAATTTAGTATATGTGTACTATTTGTACCTACTAGAATAATTGTGAAATATTACTAAGATATGTCAACCCGTTTTTGAATTATTGGTCTCTAAAGCCGTCAAAAATAGGTCCAGAATCAGAAAAAATCATGATTAAAAATAGCTGTAGATGTTTTCCAACTTTGACTAAGACTATGAGGTTGGTGTCGTTTAACAGCGCATTCCATGCCGTTTCATATGATATACAACAATGTATAAGTTGGTACTAAAGACATTTTCTTAAAACTAAATGTAAAATTTTTATTTCAATTTTCTCAAAAAGGGCATTTTTTAAAAAATTTATATTTTTTTGAAAAATAGGTAGTATCATATCTATTCCTACAGCAACATATAAAAGTGGGATGAAAATTGCTTCATTACTAAAAAAAATGAAAACTAGTAATAACATTTCATAAATCTAGCATTTTAAGATTAAAAATAGTTGCAGGTGTTTTCCAAATTGGACTAGGACTATGAGATTGGAGTCTTTTAACAACGCATTTCATGCCATTTCATATGATATACAGCAAGGTATATGTTGGTACTAAAGAAATTTTCTTAAAACCTAGTTTAAAATTTTTATTTCAATTATCTCGAAAAGGGCATCTTATAGAATTTTTAAAAAAATAGGCAGTAGTATATCCATTCATACAACAAAATATAAAAGTGGGATGAAAATTTTTTCATTACTAAAAAAATTGAAAACTAGTGATAAAATTCAATAAATCTAGCATTTTTTGATTAAAAATAGCTATGACTAGGAATATGAGATCGGTGTCGTTTAACAGCGCATTCCATGTCATTTCATATTATATACCATAATGTATAGGTTAATGCTAAAGAAATTTTCTTAAAAACAAGTTTAAAATTTTAATTTCAATTTTCTAAAAAAGGGCATTTTTTTAAAATTTTTATATATATATTTTTTAAATAGGTCATACTGCCTATACCTTTACAATGTTCTATATCACATGAAATGGTATGGAATGCGCTGTTAAACGACACCAACTTCATAGTCCTAGTCAAATTTGGAAAACATAAGCAACTATTTTCAATCATAAAACGCTAGATTTATCAAATTTTATTACTAATCTTTAATTTTTTTAGTAATGAAGAAATTTTCATCCCACTTTTATATTTTGTTGTATGAATAGATTGGGTGAACCAAACAGTTATTGACACCCCAAACTTTAACTTAAAGAAATAAGTAAACGAGCCCTAATTTTATTTTAAGATATACATGAATCTAATGTTTGAAGGGTCCTCTAAGTCATCTATAGGGTAAGTGTTTAGCAAACTAACCGCAGGGAAGATTTTACAATTAATACCTTCATGAAGTCAGTTGGTAGCCTGTCAATGGCTACAACCTTCTGATTTCCATAAGGATTCTCATCCAATAGTTTTGTTCCTATTCTCTTCCTACATTTTTTTCAATAAAGGTAAGTAGTTTATTGTATTTGCTAATCTATAATTGAAGTGTCTGGAGTGATTTTAAATTAAAATAATCAATTTAAATATTATTATTCAGGAGTGACAATAACTGGTCATTTTTTTTCAATGTATTCTATTATTGACACCCCATGTCAATAACTAAATTTCGATTTATTTTTAAATATTGATGGCTCTGTTTTAATTTTGATAGTTTAATCTTCCTGATAAATCTGTAATGTTTTTTTAACTTTAATTCTAGCGTAACTAGTTATTGACATGGGGTGTCAATTACTAGTTTTTGGGTTCAATGACTAGTTATTGACACTGTCAGTTCTTACTAGTAAATTTATTTTCTTTGTGTGTGTGTGTGTGTGTGTGTGTGTGTGTACAACTAGTATGCCTAAGAACATTTATAACCAGTTATTAGAGGATGCCTTGAAGGCCATAAAGGATGGCTTTTCTATTAAATCAGCATACAAAAGATTTAGGGTTCCTCGGGTAACTTCAGATTAAGTGATAAATTTGTAAAATCATCAATTGGACCACGGCCGATGCTTTCAGATAAAGACGAGCTTACTCTAGCTGCATGGATAGAACAATGTGCGAAAGAGGGATTTCAACATCTTACAATCAGTAAAAGAAAATATTGAATTATAAAATATGAGCACACCCTTTAAAGGTAATTGTCCTGGTGATGTCTGGTATAAGGCTCTCTTACGAAGGCACCCCTCTATAGCAGAGAGGACTTCCTAGGGTGTACCAGTCTGGTACCAGCGTTTGTGTTTCTGAAGCCAATTTTAGGAAGTGGTTCAAGAACGTCCAACACATATTAGAAGATGAGGATTAATTTATAAATGCTTCATCCTGAAAGCATTTTCGTCCTACAATTAGGATTATGCAATAAGGTCTACCACAAAAGTGTTTAAAAGGAAATGTCCATTTCCCTGAAAGTGACGAGTCTGATGAATTTGTTTGTCCTGCCTGTTACATCATGGAGTCTGATCCATATATAAATGAAGATGAAGATATGAATAAGGATGATGCCATGTAAATTAATTATTTTATTTCACGTTATATATACCTACCGAAATTTATAATATATTTGTTTGTTTTAAAGTAGTTTCATTTGTAATCTTTATATATATAAGAGGCTTTGTCCTGACTGACAGAATCAACGCAGAGCAAAAACTACTAATGATAGAAACTTGAAATTCTGAATTTAGATTTTAAACGCGATGTAGGTAACCACTAAGAAAGGAATTTCAAAAATGTAACCCCTAAGGGGCTTAAATGGCGAAATTGTCTTTTAATTCTAACGGAAATCTATTTTTGAGATTTTAAACCATATGTTTTTTATTTGAATATCGATTTAACGTTACAATATTATTAAAATAGACATTCATATAAAATATGGTAATGTCGCCAAATATGTATGAGCACTTAGAGGACTGGGAACCAATATCTCCAAGAATGATTTTAGCAGATTTTAAGATGACCATAGGAAAAATCTCCATAATCCAGGTGTATGCACCAACGGAAGATGCTAGTGTTGTAGACAAGGAGGCATTCTACTCGGATTTCCAAAAAATAGTGGATAAAGCTAAAGGAAAAGGGAGGTCAGTAATCCTGAGTGGAGACTTCAATGCCAGAACAGGAAATGATGAAAGATCTGGATATGGAGTTATAGGGCTGCATGGAGGTGAGAATGTGAGAAATAGTAATGGACAGCGGCTAATTGACTTTTGTGTCCATAACGACTTTCTCATAGGAAATTCCTTCTATCCACACAAGAGAATTCACAAAATCACTTTCTCATGCATGGAACGAAATAGTGTAATTGACTACTTCATATACGACAGAAACATAAGGCAGTATTTCGCTGATATAAAAGTAATAAGAGGAGCGGAGATAGGCAGCGACCACCTTTTACTTGTGGCTGATACAAAGATCATTCCTGAGTATAAAAGGAAAATAAAAACATTTGAAACCCTCAATGTAAGGGCCTTGGATGACCCAGAGAAAAGAGCCCTCTTTACAGTAAGCCTGGAAAATAAATTGAGAGAAACGTCATTTGATGGAGACGTGGAAAAGATATGGAAGGCACTGTAAACATGTATCCTGGACACAGCAAGCACAGTATGTGGGAAGAAGAGAGTGTCTGGTAAGGGAAAGCGGACAGACTGGTGGACCAATGACCTTCAACGACTGGTTTCTCAGAAAAAGCTAGCCTGGAAAGCATACTTGAAAAATAAAACTGAAGAAAAGCTGCAGGCATATCGAATAGCCAGGAATGAATGTAAGGTAGCCGTACGCCAGGCCAAGAAAAAGTCATGGGAGGATTTTGGTAAAAGCCTGAGCGAGGACCATCGCGAATCCATAAGAACCTTTTGGCGGAAAGTTAAAATGATACGAGGAAATCAATGTAAGCCCATTAGAAATGTAAAAGGTAGCGATGGAATCTTACTTACAGACAAAGAAAAGATCCTTGGCAGATGGAAGCAATATTTCCAGGAACAATTCTCCGAAAACCAAGGAACAGACCATTGCCAAGAACGAGAGCCCGAAATTCAAGAAAGCCTGGAGATTATAGAGGAAGATGAAATAGAAAATGCAATCCTTAAGCTAAAAAGAGGTAAAGCATCAGGAAAAGATGGAATTGCACCAGAATATTTGAAATATGGTGGTCAAGAACTTCTTAAAGCACTCCAATCGCTGTTCCAAGAAGTATATGACAGAAAGAGAATTCCTGAGGACTGGAAGTATAGTATAATCCTCCCCATTTATAAAAAAGGATGCACAACAGACTGCAAAAATTACAGACCTATTAGTTTGCTTTCCGTAGTCTATAAACTTTACACCTCTATTCTAGAAAGGAGACTCCGGCGGATTTTAGAAGGGCAGTTAGAAGCGGAACAGGCTGGTTTTCGTCCAGGCCGACAGACGCAGGACCACATCTTTGTACTCAGAAATATTGCTGAAAAAGCTTGGGACAGAGATAAGAATATATATCTTGCATTCCTTGATCTGAAGTCAGCGTTTGATGTGGTCCCAAGAAAAGAAATTTGGAATGCACTAAGAGCCAAGGGTGTACCTGGAGACTTGCTGGCAGCCATACAATCAGCCTACCAAGGAGCCATGGCTGTGGTAAGAATAACAGAACCTTTCCCAATTGCTAGAGGAGTTAGACAGGGAGATAGCCTAAGCCCTCTTCTATTTATAAATGTTATGGATGAAATCCACAAAATCTGCAAGCGCCGAACTGCGTGGACAACGATTGGAAAATGGAATATGAGAACTGTCCTCATACAAAGCCTGTTATACGCGGATGACATAGTCCTAATAGCCGACACCAAAACCAAACTACAAAAAGCTCTGGTGGAATGGGAAGAAGAGTTGCTCAGGAAAGGGTTGCAAATCAACACCTCCAAGAGTAAAGTGCTGGTTATGGCGAGAGATGAACAGGAAAATGTCCAACTAACCTGCAATGGCGAGACACTTGAGGTAGTGAATGAGTATACCTACTTAGGGACCGTAATTAGTAGCTCGGGTAAAATAGATGCCGAAATATCAAACAGAATATGTAAGGCAAATCAAGTTTATTACCAGCTTACTAATAGCATTATCGGCCACCGCGAAGTAGACAGGAAGACAAAAATGCATGTATATAAGTCTGTTTACCTACCTACACTCTCCTACGGCGTAGAAAGCTGGACTATGCTGGACAGACATTCTAGTCGCATAACGGCAGCGGAAATGAGGTTCCTTCGCAGGTCTGTTGGGAGAACTAGAAGGGATCGCATTAGAAACGAAAGTATTAGAGAGCAACTAGAAGTTGCAGAACTTAAAGACACTCTAGAAAAACGGCAACTCCAGTGGTTCGGACATGTCTACCGCATGAATGAGGAGATGAATCCTATAAAGGTATTGGAGGCTCGACCCATAGGAAGGAGACCACGCGGACGCCCCAGAATTACATACCAAGAGTACATCCAAAGAATTGGAATTAAAAGAGGAAAATCCCTCAATGAGATGAAGCGGCTAAGCAGAGACCGGGAAGATTGGTTACGCTGGATTGAGGCTCCTCGACGCTAACTAATGGCATAAGAGGAAGTTAAAGAAGAAGAAGAAGAAGATAAAATATGGCTACTGATTATTTAAATATTAGTGGTAAACAAATTATGCACACTGTGATTCCCATGATTGGGGATGGTGCGTGTTTAATTCGATCTCTTCTCTCTATATATAAGAGGCTTTGTCCTGACTGATAGAATCAATGCAGAGCAAAAACTACTAATGATAGAAACTTGAAGTTGGAATTTAGATTTTAGGTAACCGCTAAGAAAGGAATTTCAAAAATGTAACCCCTAAGGGGTTTAAATGGCGACATTGTTGTTTAACTCTAACGGACAACTATTTTTGCACTTTGAGAAAAAATATCTAATTTGGACTCATTTTAAAGATCTTGATACGACGAGTTTAACTCTAAAGGGCCTACGGGGCGTCGAAAACCATAGTTTAAAGCCGAAAAATGAAGTGTTCACGACGAGTAAGCAATTTTTTGTTTTGGCGGTTTTAGTGAACTCTCCACTGCGTGTCTCCCTCTCTTCTACCGAGCCTGCAGCTTCCCCCTCCAACATTCCACCTACCGGAAGCTCCGATTCTACTAAATCTCCTGAACATCACTTAACATATTATATTAAATCAGTGCCAAAATAATGATCACAGAATTGATTTTAAAGTCTCGCGGGCAAAGCTGCGACGGGGAATGCTAGTGTTAAATAAAGAGGTTGAATATTTTAATTGCTTTTTATATTATATTAAAGTTTAATATATGTAAGTGGTGTTATTTCTTTATAATGTTATTTAATAAAACTTAAAAAAAAAAATAGAAGTTATGGGACAGGGGGTGTCAATAACTGTGGTGCCAATAACCCATCCACAGGGTGTCAATAACTGGTTTTTGAACTTTTTTCCATAAATGTTGCCATACGGTAAAACTATTGAACTTTTGACCCAAAAAAACATCTTGAGTCTTTATAAGGATAAATAAAGAGGAGCTATAGGAAGTTTCAATTTGATAAATTCATAAAAAGTATTTTTTTTTAATTTCACCACAGAAATTTAGTCTTAAGGGTGTCAATAACTGTACGGTTTACTCTACACTACTGCCTATTTTTTAAAAAAATATAAAAATTCTAAAAGATGCCCTTTTCGAGATAATTGAAATAAAAATTTTAAACTAGGTTTTAAGAAAATTTCTTTAGTACCAACATATACATTGCTGTATATCATATGAAATGGCATGGAATGCGTTGTTAAAAGACACCAATCTCATAGTCCTAGTCCAATTTGGAAAACATCTGCAAATATTTTTAATCATAAAATGCTAAATTTATGAAATGATATTACTAGTTTACTATTTTTTTTATTGATGAAGAAATTTTCATCCCACTTTTATATTTTTCTGTATGAATAGATGTGATACTACCTATTTATAAAAAAAATATAAAATTTTTAAAAAATGCCCTTTTTGAGAAAATTGAAATTAAAATTTTACATTTAGTTTTAAGAAAATTTCTTTAGTACCAATCTATACATTGTTGTAAATCATATGAAACGGCATTGAATGCGCTGTTAAACGACACCAAGCTCATAGTCCTAGTCAAATTTGGAAAACATCTACAGCTATGTTTAATCTTGATTTTTTCTGCTTCTAGAATATTGAGGGCTTTAGAGACCAATAATTCAAAAACGGGTTGACATATTTTAGTAATATTTCAAATTTGTTCTAGTAGATACAAGTAGTACACATATACTAAATTTCAAAAAAATCTGAAATGGTGAGGCTCAAGCCTGTGTTGAATTGATGTGGAATTACCCATTAGCATACTTTCTTCATCTTTATTTGTTTGTCATATGCTTTGATATTTTTGTTTTACCCATTTCCTATTACCCCTAATAACGAGAGGCAGTTTAATATTTCAAAAAACAAAATGAAGGGACCTTTAAAGGAAATCCTATTTTAATATTCATCATTTGAGGCATGTCATAATATTAAAAAAATTATCATAAAACATTTTACATTGATTAGGGGTTCAGTCTAAATCTTTTGAGTTATACAATCATAAAAATATTTGAAATTGATAGTATAAAGTACAACTTCCGGTCATTCATTTGTAAAGAAAAAGTTGTAATATATCATTTTTAAACTAGTTTGATTGACACACACATCATTTTGTGGAGCTGAAGGGACTCCAAAATATGTATCCATTGAAAACTTTTTTTTCACTTTTATTTTTAAATCCGCACATGTTAATCACAATAATCGACAATCAGCAGATGAGCTGGCATAGACATGAGGTAAGAAACAAAAATAATATAATAATGAAATAAATAAATAAAAAGGCATGGTAGGCATGAGGTAAAGCAGTACCCAGCGGCACCCTTACGCGGCTATTAGTTTACTCACATATTATATAAGTAGATCTCTCATCCCGACCCTTTTCATCCGTCTTCTGGCGTTTTCCGGCATGCAGGTTATGGCCATTTCTTGTATTAGGAGGTTGGAGTGTCCCTTCATTTTATCGTGGAACCGTTTGTAGTATGTCCGTATGTGTTCATTGACAGTCGGCATGTGTAAGTTAGAATGTAATGTGTTGTTACTCATGAACCACGGGGCTTGGGTAATTAGTCGGAAGATTTTAGACTGAAAAGTTTGAAGTCTCTTTATAGGTATAAGTTTTGCAGTGCTATATATTTGTAATCCGTAGGTCCAGAGAGGCTTGAGTAGATTCTTAATTTTTGTCTTGCTTTTAATTTGGAATGTCGTCTAAACAGTGAGTAGAGTAGTTTTAGTCTTTGATTTAATGTTTCCTACTTTTTCTTGACATGTGTACCCCATGCCATTCTCCTATCAAATGTCAGTCCTAGATATTGTACTCTGTTGGTTTGAGGAATCAGTATGTTGTCTAGGTAAACATACTGTATGTGGGCATATTTCTTGTCTTAAAGTGAACATGATGTGTTGGGAATTTCGATAATTTATTTGGACCTTTCAAAGTTTGCACGAGTCCTGTATTTTTTGTAGGCGATGTTGTAGGTTAAGTGATGCCTGTGTGGAACTTTCGTGTCGAGTAATGATAGATGTGTAGCTTGCGTAAGTGGCAGTAAGAGTGTGAGGAGTTTGGGGTATGTAGTGTGTGAATGTGATGTATAGTAGTGGAGCAAGTATTGATCCCTGAGGTACACTGGCAAGAGCTGGCCAAATAGACGAGGGACCTGAGCCAAGCCTAACTGAAAAAATCTGTCGGAAAGAAAAGACTGAAGAACAAGATTGTAATTGTGAGGAAGTACGTTCTTGAGCCTGAAGAGAAGCCCCTGGTGCCAGACTTTGTCGAACACTTGGGCGACATCCATAAATACTCCAGTTGCATATAATTTACGCTCTAGTGCTATCGATACGTAATCAGTCACCCTGCATAGTTGTTGTGTTGTAGAGTGTAATTTTCGAAAACCGAATTGATTGTCACGAATTATTTGTCTGTCTGTCAGTATATCTAATAGTCGTGATTATAATAATTTTTCGAATAATTTAGAGCATAATGGATAATGGAAGCAGACTGATTGGTCTATATGAGGAAGTACTGTTTCTGTCTTTGTCTGGCTTTTTTATCATTGTTATGTAAGAGTACTTCCATTGTATTGGAAATTTGGTGGTCCTGAGAATGCTATTGAAAATTGTAGTAAGGAACACTAGAGCATTCCTAGGCATTTGCTGGAGCGCCTCGGTGTTTATCAGATCATGCCCAGGGGATTTTCTTTTCGGCAACTGTCTAATTTCTTGTGATACTTGTGATGGTGTAAAAGGAGGTGGTGGTGGTGCGAGCTGTAGTGGCGTGTCTAAAATGTTTTGTATAAAGTTCTCATGTTCTGTGTTAATGAAGTCTGTATATGGTTTAAAAACAGAGGATAGATAGTCAGCGAAGAGTTCAGATCTTTCCTTGTCTGAAACAGCCCAGGTGCCATCCTCTCTCTGAGAGAATGCTGACACCTCACGATGCTTTAAGAGATTCCTGGTGTGCCTCCATAAACTTCCATCGTCCGTCGAGAGGTTGCTAATGTAATTATCATAGTTGATGCTTTTGAGTTCGTTATTTAGTCTGTTGAAAATTCGTCTGTCTGAAGGAAGTATATTAGTCTGCCATACTTTAAGTGCTCTTCTCTTTTCTCTGATCAGCTCCCTAATGTACTTGGGGTAATGAGGCAAGTTTGTTACTTTTTGAGTCCTGGGTGCAGTTGAAGACCACACAGCCTTCTTGTATACTTTTTGTAAAAGTTTCAATAGCTTCCTCTAGGTCTGCTTTTGTTTTGATCGAGCCTGGAACTGACAGTGGAGTTCAAATGATTTCTGTATGCCTCCATATCTATATTACCAGTTGTAAGCTTTTTTGTGCCTCTGAAGGATTGTTGAAGAGAACCATGTGCACTGAGGAGTGATCAGAGCTTGAACTAACTGTAAATGGTACTGCTCTCAGTCAATTTTTTTTTACAAACACATTACTTTCTCCTACTATATATTCTTTATAAAGGTAGTGAAGAAAAAACTTATCAGAATGCTACCATGAATTTCTGAGATACGGCATTCGTACTAGACTAACGTAACCATTTATACTTTTATATATCTCTAAATGTTTATTTTTCAGGCCCCATTAAAAATAACAATAAATCATTACGTTCTGACGACATTAAGTTTTCGTATATATTTTACACCTACAAAAAAAAAAAAAAAAGTTATGACAGTGAAAAAATGGTGTTTCCTGCGAAGTTGCTAAACGGCTCTTAAACATTTATAAACAGGTCTATATCTACTCTAATTAGTGTAGTTTTTTTTTTTAAAGTATGCTGCCCAAATCATATCAGATGTTTGGTAAAAAATAGATAGGACAAGTTCCCACGAAAACCCATTCACAAATTTTTTTTCTAGTTTTTGAACCATTATAGATTTCATGTGTAAACATTCCAGATGCTTATTTAAAACAGTCGGAAATGGAGACCTACTTAAATAATCGACTAAACTTATAATAATCTAAAAATTTCTATTATGTAGATACACAGTAGAGCATCAATTATCCAGGCTAATTAACAGCAGCTATAGTCTGGATAATAGATGCAATTATAATAAAGTCAAATTGGAAAAAAAATAACAAAAAAAAAACAGGGTATATTATATATGTGTGTGTGTGCATGTATGCGCGAGGTGTGTTTTTGTGTGCGTGCATGTAATAATTTTCATTCAAGAAACACTTTCATTTTGTTATCACAAAATACGGATTCACCAAATACAAGGAAATCACTTTATACTTTCATTCATGTGAATAGAAAGTTCCCAACAATTTATATAAAGATATAAGTATGTATATAGTGTGATTTTTTTAAAATTTTCAATAACCAATTTTGTTTATTCAGATAAAAAATAGTCGAGATCAATGGTCTGATTAATCGACCTGCAGATAATCGATGATAATAAACTATATATATATATATATATATATATATATATATATGTATATGTAGTTCTTTTTTTGTTCAGAACACTTGATTGGAAAGTTTATTAACTATCCATAGGGAAGAGCCACAGGAGTCTGTTATCATGTTATCAATTTACAATAGATTGAGTAGTAGTACAAAGTGTTAAAAATTATTATCAGAACTATACCTGAATAATAATTATAAATAATAGCCTGTTAACACCGTAAGATGAGTAGGACAATCTCTACCAACAATCGAATGTCTTTGTATCAATTTATTTTTTCCACAAATGTTCTTTGTATTTTATTATTGTTGGTATTGGATAAATATTCTTTTTAAAAAAGTAAATGTGCATGTTTTGCCCCTAATTACAGCAGTAAAATTTTATTCGTTTATCTTAATTTTGATATTTCTTTAATATTTTAACTTAATATTTTGTTTTGATATTAGTAGTTTTTTGATTAAATATAATTAAGATATTGTTGTTTATTGGACAGCTTTTGGTGGAACCGCTGCAACTGGTGGAACGACCATTAAGTTTAATCCTGTAACTGGAACAGATACTATGGTAAAAAATGGATCAAGTACCAATATTAACACTAGAAATCACTGCATTACTGTAATGAAAGAATATGAGGGCAAATCTTTAGAAGAACTCCGTCTTGAAGATTATGCAGCGAATCGCAAAGGTCCCCAGCAGGTATTTATTCTTGTTTATTTCTTCTTTAGCCAATGGTTTTACCTGGTTCAGGTATGTTATTGGGTTATGGAAAAAAGCGACTAAATACTCTTGATACAAAACTTTTGCTTTCTAGTATTTAATTTCAATCCTACATACCGTTTAAAAACGCTTTGCTGCTTGGCATATGTTGTCTGTTTGCATGTGCCAATAGGTCATGCGGTCTTATAATTTCAGGTTTTGTTGTTAATTAATGAATCTGCTTAGCACGTTTGGTGACTTCCAAGCAATTTTTTTTTTCTTAACTCAGTGTAGCAGAGGACTTGATAGTAGAAAGGTTAAATTATCAAGCGGAATTCAGCATTAGAATTAGTTTCAATTAGGGACAGATTTTTTTTTTTTTTTTTTTTTTAACGTCCACTTTATGCCACGAGGGCTAATTGAGAATAGGACAGATTTAAAAAATCTGGTGCGTGCGCGCAACAACTTTCACTTACAACAACTTTCACTTAACAACTTACTTAGATTACATAAAAACATACAAAAAAGGCCCCCCCCCCCCCAAAAAAAAAGTCCCCTCAGAACATTTTAATAATGATAAAGCTTACCTGATATTAAAGAACACCTAATTTTCATTAAACATGACGAATTTGATAAAAATCCTTAAAGCCGTTTTTGAGGTCATCAAAAAAAGGTAAAAATTGGAAAAAAAATTATGAAATAAAGTGCCCGCTCCGTTTGACCAATTTTGATGAAATGTTGGCTATCGCATCTTTGGCATATACATACATCAAATACCCAATTTAATCAAAATCGTTAAAGCCTTTTTTGAGTAAATAAAAAAACACGTGGAAATGATACAAAATTTATTAAGTAAAGTCCCCCCTCCGGTTGATCAATTTTGAAGAAATTTTCACATTCATATCTCCGGCATATAAATAGATCAAATACTCAGTTTAATCAAAATCGTTAGAGCTGTTTTTGAGAAAATCGAAAAAACTTAAAAAGTTATTAAATAAAGTACCCCCCTCTTTGAGCAATTTTGATGAAATTTTTGCTGTCACATCGCGGGCATATACATACACTAAATACCCAATTTCAGGTTTGCACGGTTTATAGTTTTTGAGCTAGTTTGTTCACTCACGCACGCACACACACACACACACACACACACACACACACACACACACACACACACACACACACACACACACACACACACACACACAGACCATTTCGCGGGACTTGGTCATTTCGACTCAGGGGACCCCAAAACGTGTATTTCCGTTGAAAACCGGAAGTCGAATTTTTTCACGATCGCAATACTTCCACTTACTATATATTTCATATATAGGTAAGTGAAAGTAATACAGGATTGGAAAGTGACTAATCATCGTCCGACCTGGCAGGAGATATCACCATTCTCACCCATTTTGAAAGCCTATTGGTCATAAGACTCCCTTGTGATTGAACTCTCTTGCTCAAGAGAGTTGTTAAAAATGTTGATGGCAGCCTATCCAGGAAGCAGCTTCTACATTGCAGCAGCTTCTGATACCGAGAACTTGCGTGCTGGAGGTACTTCATGATGAATCAGCTTCATGATGAAGTGTCAGGAGGACACCTTGGTGTAACAAAAACACTCCATAATGTACGCGTGAGGTTCTACTGGGTGAACTGCTCTGACGATGTCATGAATTGGTGCCGTAAATGTCACACCTGCTCTGCAAGCAATGGACCAGCTCGGAAACGCCGCGCACGAATGCCGCAGTATTTGCGGGGAGCCCCTTCGAGAGGATAGCCTTGGACATATTAGGACCATTCCTTGAAAGTGACGCTGGAAAAAAGTATATCTTTGTGATCATGGACTGTTTTTCCAAGTGGGTTCCAAGCATATGCTGTCCCCAACCAAGAGGCTGCTACCTTGGCTGATGTTTTGGTGAAGTTCATTACCTCTTCAGAGTACCAATTTAACTTCATTCAGATCAGGGGAGGAACTTCGAAAAAGCCAGGACTAGGGCCCTCCATCCACAGTCTGACGGAATGGTAGAACGGATGAACTGAACTCTCATAAAATACCTCTCTAAGGTAACCTCCGACCATCAGTGAGATCGGGACCGTCATATTCCATACTTCCTCATGGCCTACCGCTCTGCAGTTAACGAATCCTCTGGAGAGGTCAAGAGGTGAGGTTATCCTGTGACCTCATTTTTAGCAGCAAACCCATGGTGGATGTATCTGGGCAAGACTATGTATCCGGACTCCAGAAGAGAATAGAATACATGCATGAGCTAGTTCACAAGAACCTTCGCCTCACCAACGACCGGATGAAGAGACGGAAGTACAGAGAGGGCGGGTACCAACTCTTCTACAACCTGAGAAGAAAGTGAGGATTCTGCCTAAAGTTGCAGAAGAACTGGGAGAGACCCTATGTGATATAGAAGTGCATCATTAATGTGACCTACAGGGTTTTTTAAGTATCCCAAGCTAAGCAAATTTATCAAATATAAAAAAGTATTCAAATACTTTTCTATTCGACAATGAAAGTATTCGAAGATACAAAATACTGTAACGTTAAATCGTAAAAGAAAAAAACAAATGGTTTAAAATCCCAGACATTTTGTTGGAACAAATTAACAGTTGGAGCAAACTATCATAGCACGTGTTTGTGACTATGATGTTTGAGCACCATCCATACCGTTCCACGAGGTTCTGGACCATTCCTTATGACTATATACAAGAAGCGAGTGACTTAACAGTTAGTCTTAGTCTTGGTCTTGGTTCTGAAGCTCAAGCTATATGATTATTTGTGTTACAAAGTGATAATTTTTGTAACCTTCTTAATTGTCTGCTTAATATTTGTGTTTTTAAAATTATTTAAAAGTTAACCTTTTCAGATTTCTTTGACATGAGGGTCTCATATTATGTTAATGAGTACGGTGGTTTTGAAAAAAAATATATATTCATTTTGAAGTTAAACGGGAGGGAGGCTTACTGATAATAAAAAGTTGACTTATTCAGATTACTTTGATATGAGGGTCTAATATTATGTTAGCATGTACCTGTTTTTTAAAAAAAAATTAAATTTATAATTCCAGTGGTGGGCGCACCATCATATTGAAAAAATCTTGTGCAGAGCACACGCAAACACACAACTTTCACTTACCAACCTACTTAGAGTTCAAATCAACATGTTTTGATAAATGTGTAAACTTCATTTAGCAACTTCACAGAAAATGGCTTTTTCTTCATCTGTTTGTCCTTATATTCTCCTTAAGCTAAGAGTACTATAAAAGTTTTTATTTGTGATAATACTGTAATACAAGTATAATAATCCATCGCTTCTGATTTTATAATCCTCTATTTAGTTGTTGATTTAGTTATCATAGAAGCAAATAATTTCCATTAAATATGTATGTTTCAAAACATTTTGAAAACTCTTTCCCATGAACAGAATGCCTTTACTTATAAACAGTGGCCTGTCATTAAAGGCATACTGCGCATGCATGGGTTCAAATTGTTTTAAGAGTCGTCGAAACATTTTTCCTTTTTTCTTCTGTATTTGTTTCTCGATTCTTTTAATATTTCATATTTATCTATGTCTGATTTTTTGGCATAATGAGAGATAGTTCATTTCTCCATATAAACATAATCAAAGGTACTTAAGAGGAAAAACAATTTCTTTCGCCATTTAAGCCCCCTCAGAACATTTCTATGATCATAAAACCTAGCTGATATTAAAGAATACTTTATTCTCAATTAAAATGACAAGTTTAATCAAAATTGTTTGAGTCGTTTTTGAAAAATTCGAAAAAAGCATAAAAATGAGACAAAATTTATAAAATAAAGTGCCCCCTCCCTTTGATCAATATTATTATAATACTCCGTTTTATCATATTCTATTTTTATTTGCATCTTTCCCAGATGATGAAACATTTATCGGTAAATGAAGACTAAATGTTTAAAAATATGCTGGATTTTAAGATTTCGCTTACTAAGTTTTATTTTATTTATCTTTCATTTTTTCAATATTTAGGAAGCCCCCATCCACTAACGTTCAAAATGATAATTTTTTCAAATACGAAGTGTTCGATAATGTAATATTAGACACCCGTCTGAACGAACTCCATAAAAGTCAAAATTGTAAATATTATAGCACCCCCTCCAATAAAATTCAGAATTGATATCTGTAGTGTACACCCTTCTCGATGATGCAATATTAGACTCCTGTGTATAAAAAATCCGAAAAGGCTACCATTTTAAATATTTGTGCCCCTCCTTGGCTAAAATCAAAATACATATTTTTTTTCAAAAACAAAGTGATCAATAACATATTAGACTCCTGTGTGAATAAAATCCAAAAAGGTCAAATTTTTTAAATATTCTAGCGCCCACTCCCCACTAAATTCAAAATTATACTTTTGTATATACCGTTCTCAATGACATAACATTGGAACCCAGTGTGAAAGAAATCCGAAAAGGTTACCATTTTCAATATTTTAGCACCCCACCCCTCACTTGTATTTTAAAACATGCTTCAGTTATTTTCAGACAAAATATTATTCCTAATAAATACATGGTCAAGATAAAGCATGGGCTTATGACTTAAAATATGGGGTTTTATGAGGGCTTAAAATATGCTTAGGCAGGGGGTTAGGCCGGGTAAACATGAATAAGTGGTTTAATGTAATTTGAAAAAGGTAGAAATCGAATTGGAAAAGGTGGAATTTCACTTGGAAAATATTTAAATAAAAACAGACCTGATTAAAGAAATAAAGATGAGAAAACACTTTGCCGTGTCAAGTAAACATATTTAGGATCTAAACAAGCCTATCACCATACTTTAATTTTTCACAGAAATAGCAGTATAAATGTTTTGTATTAAAAATTTCGAATACAAATTCAAATATAAGATTATTTATTCGAATTAGTATTCAAATACAACTAATACAGATATTTTTACTTTTTTTATTTTATATTCGAATACTCTGAAAAGTATTCGATTTTTGAATAGTATATCTAGATAAAACAAATTAGTATCTGTATGCCCCTGTATGTAATTAGATATGCCCAACTCAGGATACATAGTATACAGGATACATCCATAACCATACATTCAAAAATCAGATTTAATTTGTTTTGATTATTTTTTAACAGGGTGCTCAGGGCTCACTAGGTCTTTTCGGGTCAACTGGACAAAATTCTCTTTTTGGAGCAAGCACAAGTACAGGTAATTATTCATTAAAAGTATTTTTTAATTTTATAATTGCCTATTTAGTAATTCATAGTCACTTGATCTCATTAACTAGGAGATAACATTAATTGAATACACTTACCCATCTATTTTTGGATTTTTCAATTTTTTTGCTAGCAGTGAGCATCTTTCCTTTGAGCTATAATTCCGCTTGAAATTCATTACATTTTTACTATTTCCAATTTCATTCCCATTAATGAGGTCCACTCTGAGCTACCATAACCCATGTGGAATTGCAATTTTTAGACTGCTTCCTAAGTGCCTGTAGTACCATGGTACATGTGAGCAAGGCACTTGGAGAAGAAGGACTAATGCTGAGCTGATGAGGGACTAGTGAGGAGTACTGGACTGATAAAAATGTTTTTTGAAAAATCAATCTATATAAATAAAAATGAAATTCTGTTTGTTTGTTTATTTGTTCTTTATAGAAATCCATACCGTTTGTCCTAAATTCTCCAAATTTCGCTCAGTTGTTCTTTCAGACCAGGTGCGAACACCTGTCCATATTAAAATTGCATAACTTCAGCCGATCTTCAGCTGATATTCTTTATTCTCCAAATTTCGCTCAGTGGTTCTTTCAGACCAGGTGCGAACACCTGTCCATATTACAATTGCATAACTTCAGCCAATCTTCAGCTGATATTCTTTGTTCTCCAAATTTCGCTCAGTGGTTCTTTCAGACCAGGTGCGAACACCTGTCTATATTAAAATTGCATAACTTCAGCCGATCTTCAGCTGATATTCTTTATTGTTATAAAAATCATAATGATCTCACTTTACAATGTTTTTTTTTTTTTTTTACGAAATCGACCGTTTCTTTAGAAAAATGAAATTCCCCGTGTGGAACCGGGATATACAGCCATAATCTATGTATATGAAGATGAAATTCTGTTTGTTCTTTATAGAAATCCATACCGTTTGTCCTAAATTCTCCAAATCTTGCTCAGTGGTTCTTTCAGACCAGGTGGGAACACCTGTCCATATTTAAATTGCATAACTTCAGCCGATCTCTGGGTATATTCTTTATTGTTATAATAATCGTTTTGATCTCGCTTTGCATTGGTTTTTACAAAATCGACCGTTTGAGTCGATAAAAGTCTCAGTTTATAGATTTTATAGATTTAAAAAATGAAATTTTCCGGGTGAAACCGGTATATACAGCTAGTTTTTAATAAAATCATATTGAATGAAACATTTTAATTCCTTAAATATATAAATATATATAACTTATGATCGACAGGCGAAGAACAGTAAAAAATGCAATAATGTTATATAATGATAAACAACTCACTTGCTGGGAAAAGACTCATTTATTCAATAATGCAAATCTTCATTTATAACATTAGAAATTATTAACGTTGTGAGTAGAGGGCTAAATAAAATATTATTTTATGATGTTTAGCACAGAGATTCGACCACGGTCGGGTATCCCGGAATGATTCCCGGCCATGGTCGAATCTTTTATCTTGTAATAAAATAGTTTAAAAATTATAACTTAATTATTTAACTAAAGACCATAAATAAATAACATCATAAAATGAATATCTATGTCAATCAGATCCCGTTCGTCTGTACAATTGTTCAGCCCCCCGGTACATCGCTACATTGTGTCGAGACCTGGTGAGAGGGATCACAGAAGTAAAATAAAATATTATTGTTTAGTGTAAATTCGTAATGCCCTCTTTCAAAGGAAAACTCTGTTTTATGCCGATCTTTGGGATGCATCCGTATTTGATGATAACCTGCTTTCAAGTCCAAGGTGCTAAATATTGTGACTCCACTTAACCTATCCAATATGTCATCAAATCTTGGAATCGGATATTTTTCGTTTAAAGTATTCTCATTTAGCTTCTTAAAGTCTACCACGACTCAATATTTTTCCTCTCCGTCCACGGATTTTTTCTTTACTGCCCATAGAGGGCTGTTATATGGCGAAGTACTGTCCACGATAATACCTTGGCTCTTTAAATTCTCAAACTCTTCCCGGATGTGCCTCCTAATTGCTTGTGGGTACCGCCTTTCTTTAACGTAAATCACTCTTTCTTGTTTTAAAGGGCTCATGTACCGTTCTTCCTGTAGCTCCCAGTACCTCCCCATCTCTAAAAAATCTGGTGCGTGCGCGCAACACACAACTTTCACTTACCAATTTACTTAGATTAGAAATTAATGCGACTTCTCAAAGTTACACATTTTTCCACATTCATTTCTTATTTTTGTTTTCATTTGCTCTATAAAAAACAATGCAAGTATAATACTCCAAGTCGAGTGATTTTATAATTCTCTATGTACTTGTTGAAAATTTCATTTAGTCACCATGAAACCAATAATTTCCATTAAATGAACAGAACGGCTTTAATTATAACCAATGATCTGTTATTAAAGGCGTACTACGCATGCGTGGGCTCAACGTGTTTTATGAGTTGCCTGAATATTTTTCTTTTTTTCTCCTCTATATGTTTACTTGGTTTTTATCATATCTCATATTTAGCCATTTCTTATTTTTAGGCGTAATGAGAGACAGTTAATTTCTCCATATAAGCAAAAACAGATACTTCATAGGAAACAAAAACAAACAAACAAAAAAGGCCCCTACCCCATTTAAGCCCCCTCAGAGCATTTTAATAATGATAAAGCTTACCTGATATTAAAGAACACCTAATTTTCATTAAACATGACGAATTTGATGAAAATCGTAAAAGCCGTTTTTGAGATAATCGAAAAAAAGGTAAAACTTTGAAACAAAGTTATGAAATAAAGTGCCCCCTCCGTTTGACCAATTTTGATGAAATGCTGGCTATCACATCTTTGGCATATACATACATCAAATACCCAGTTTGATCAAAATCGTTAAAGCCGTTTTTGAGTAAATAAAAAAAACACGTGAAAATGATACAAAATTTATTAAGTAAGTCCCCCCTCCAGTTGATCAATTTTGATGAAATTTTTACAGTCATATCTCGGGCATATAAAGAGATCAAATACTTAGTTTAATCAAAATCGTTTGAGCCGTTTTTGAGAAAATCGAAAACAACTTAAAAAGTTATTAAATAAAGTACCCCCTCCCTTTGAGCAATTTTGATGAAATTTTTGCTGTCACATCGCGGGCATATACCTACACTAAATACCCAATTTCAGGTTCGCACGGTTTATAGTTTTTGAGCTAGTCTGTTCACTCACACACAGACCATTTCACGGGACTTTGTTATTTCGACTCAGGCCTCCCCAAAACGTGTATTTCCGTTGAAAACCGGAAGTCAAAATTTTTCACGATTGCAATACTTCCACTTACTATATATTTCATATATAGGTAAGTGAAAGTAAAAATATATCTCTATATTCTATTTGTAACACTTTTCTCCACGGCTCAATCTTTTTTAAAGCCCGTACCATGACCGCTTCTTCTCTCCGGATCCTTTTGCACTTATATTTCTTTCCTCCCAAGCGGATTATCCATTTTTCGCCTTCATTACTAATTTTGGCACCCACTTTTCCTAAAAGATCGCAGCCAATTATTCTGCCGTATTCTCTAGGCATACTTTTCACAATATGGACTCGCAATCTTCCCTCCCCTGTTATCCACCTACTCAATTCCAATTCCACTTCTCCCTCTATACTACAAGGCCCTCCCAAGGTGATTAATATGCACTCGCAAGCCTGTTCATGTATCTTTTTACCTAAATACAGCACTTCTAATGCACTTGGGCTTATTATCATATTTGAACTGCCCGTGTCAATCAAGCACTTTACTCCCCCCGCGACACTCACGATTGGCAATCCAACGCACCCACTCTCTATATTATTTACTATAGCGCGGTTACCACTCTCCTTACACCCTCCTCATTCTTCATCTCGCCTTCTTACAGCATCTGCTGCTCTCGCTACAGTTCTTCTGCTGCTCCTTCCTCCACGAACTCGTCTGCTTCCTGGTGCGCTTCCGTCATCCGCTGTCTCAGAAGTTTCTAATGACTCCTCCGACTCCGAAGAAGGTCCTCTCTTTTTCCACACTCTTTTTGCATTTACCTCCATGTGTTCCACCCGATTCGTTTAACCCCGCCTGTACTCGCGATACCAGGGAGTTCAATAAGTTTTGTCGGGCGATAAGAGAGGGTGTTGCTACTAATCCTAATTTGTTTTTGTTTTGTTGGTTCACTCTTCTTATCAACGTATGTGAAGGTTCATTTCAATCAGTCAATTCATTCTTTGTTTACAAGCCATTTAGTGTCACCGTGTCACAGTATTTTCGACAATGGAAAAAATTGGGGCCCGGTGTGGCTGTGCGGTAAAGCGCCGTACTCCCATGCCGGAGCTGCGGGTTCGAGTCCCGCCCTGGGTGGTGCTTTTCTTTCGTAGGAGAAGTATCACCCAGTGCCATGGGTGTTGGTATGGGCAATATAGGGCTTCAACAGAAGCCTTAAGGTCCCAAAAAAAAAAAAAAAAAAAAAAAAAAAAAAAAAAAAAAAAAAAAAAAAAAAAAAAAAATGGAAAAAATTGAATATCGTGCAGTGATAAAATTCTTATTTTTGGAAGGTGTAGCACCAAAAGAAATTCACGAACGAATGTTAAGAGTGTATAATGAACGTTCACCTTCAATTAGAACAGTAGAAAGATGGGTTGCTGAATTTAAACGTGGTCGTACAAGCCTTGAAGACGATCCACGTGAAGGACGTCCAAAAACCGCATCCTCACCAGAAATCGTAGCCAAAGTACAGGATATGGTTTTGGAAGATCGTCGATTGACTGAGAGGGATTTAGTAGAGGCTTTACACATCTCATTAGGCAGTGTGAGTCATATTTTAAATAAAATTTTGAGTTATAAAAAGCTGTGTACACAATGGGTGCCGCATTCGCTAACAATTGAACAAAAACACATTCGAATGCGACTTTCTCAACAACATTTGGAGCGTTTTAAAAAGGATAAAGTGGATTTTGTGCATCGATTCATCACTATGGATGAGACTTGGGTCTATCACCATGATTCTAAATCAAAACAAGAGGCTAAAGAGTGGTGTGAACCTGGTTGTTCGGCTTCGAAACGAGTTCGTGTCCAGAAATCGGCCAAGAAGGTTCTGGCATCAGTTTTTTGGGATGCGAAAGGAATTTTATTTGTGGATTACTTGCAAACTGGTAAAACAATTAATTCTGAATATTATTGCAACCTTTTGGACTAGTTGAAGGAAAAAATTCGTGAAAAAAGACCCGGTTTGCAGAAGAAAAAAATCCTTTTTCATCAGGACAACGCACCGTGTCACAAGAGCATTTTGACAATGGCTAAAATCCATGAATTAAAGTTCGAATTGTTGGAGCATCCGCCGTATTCACCAGATTTGGCCCCCAGCGACTTCCATTTGTTTCCAGAACTCAAAAAATTTATGCGTGGCAAGCGTTTTTCGTCAAATGAAGAGGTCATAACGGCTGTTGAAGCGTATTTTGCAGACCTTCCGGAATCTCACTTCAGGGATGGGATCCACAAATTGGAGGATCGTTGGAGCAAGTGCATTAATGTTCAGGGAGATTATACTGAATAATAAAGTGTATTTTGATACAGAACATTGTGTTTTTCTTATCGCCCGACAAAACTTATTGAACTCCCTGGTATGTCCCTCATTTCCGCATTTAAAACATTTGGTACGAGGACATTGCGCAACCAGATGCCCTACTTTTCCGCACCCATGGCATTTTCTTTCCTCTTTTGTCCAAATTCTTTTTTCTTTTCCTGACTTCTTCTCCCTCACTGTAGTCCTCTCTCGTCCGCCGAAATCTGCATCTCTCTTTTTCCATATATCTGGCCTTGTTCTGACTCGGTCAGTCTCACCTCTTTAGTAAGTTACCCTACTCCACTCCGTTTCTGTTCCTTCTCCACTCTAAGCCTCCTCTTCCCGTGAGCTCGCATCCATCTCTTGAGCACATTCGATAAAATGTTTGTCTCGGGGTAGTCCCTCCTTCATTCCTGTGTCTGTCACAAACTGCACTTTTAATATAGTGGCTATAAATGCCATTCTCGCTTCCACCTCTACCGCATTCACTGTCTCCCTCATTTTCTTGTCTCCCTCATTCTTCCGTTATGCCATTAAAACGAGCTAGCAATGTCCCTGCATATTGCCCGTTCGTCTGATATGTTTGCTTCTTTTCCTTAAACATTTGCATGGTATCTTCTTCCGGAGCCCAGCGGCCTCCCCCGAATGCCTTCTTTAGCCTATCCTTTACGACAGCCCACAGTGTGTCCTTGTCCGCTTGTATCATATTTAATACGCTCCTTTTAACACGACATACTAAAGCAGCCTTCAAAACATTCGCGTCCATAGGATCTATGAGATTCTCAGCCGCTTTAGCTTCTATTCGCGCCATCACACGGTCGCCTCCTTTAATGAAATGATTCATTTCCCCAATTCCACCATCGAACCTTTCCAAATCCGACACTGCCTTTTTCAAATCTTGAGATGTTGTTGTTCTTACCTTAAGCCACTCCAATGCATTAACCTGTGCTGATGCTAAGTTCTCCGTCGGTATTGGAGGGATCTCTGGTGGTAAAGTTATGATCGCCGGGCGTAACACTCCTTCAGCCATTTCGAAATATTTTAATCTTCGTCTCTGTACAACTAAAGCCGAGGGAAGAGAAAAAAAAATGTATAATAAAATTGAACTCATCTTCCCGGGTTTCGGCACCACTTATGATCGACAGGCGAAGAACAGTAAAAAATGCAATAATATTATATAATGATAAATAACTCACTTGCTGGGAAAAGACTTATTTATTCAATAATGTAAATCTTCATTTATAACATTAAAAATTATTAACGTTGTGAGTAGAGGGCTAAATAAGATATTATTGTTTAGTGTAGGGTTAAATACAATATAAATCTACTCACAACCTTAACTTATATATATGTATATATATGTGTGTGTATATATATATATATATATATATATATATATATATATATATATATATATATATATATATATATACATATATATATATTTTTTTTTTTTCCTTCTATGGTAGCCCCTAAGAAGGAGAGTTAATTGAGTAATTTTACATGCTCCATGCCTATTTTATTAAGCATATTACATGTGCTACATATTATATTATATATTGAACAATTATAGCACATTTTATACCAGATTTATATAAAAACAAAAACAAATTATAAGAAAAATAACAAAGAGTAGCGATATAAATAATGTTACATTAATTATGTTTAAAATTAAGTTAAAATATTTTAACTTGATTTTAAAATATAAAATCAAGTTAAATTAAAATTAATGAAGTTAAAGAAATTAAATTCAAGAAAATTTACTAATAAAAAATAAACAATAAATTAAAAAATGGAAAAAAAAATAATAAAAAAGTAAACTGAAATAAATTAAGATAAACAGCACAGTTTGTAGCCAGTGCTTAGTATACTTTTATAATTGTGAGATGTGATGAAGGGAACAAATCTATGAAGACTTGGTGATTTCAAGGAAGCAGTCCAGGCTAGGTTCCACTTAACTACCGTCTCCTTTTGGGTGTCCGCCTTGATGTAGGATATCGTAACCTTATCGTACGAAAGTGGGAGCTCACTGTGAGCCACTAGCTTCGCAAGCCGGTCCGCTATTTCATTTCCCTCTATCCCTGAGTGGCCCCTTACTCAGGCTATGTTTGTGCATGTGTTTTGATCATGTAGTGTAGCCAAATGGCTATTTTGTCAGTAAGTTCATCATGTATCTTTGAAATTTTAATTGAATGTATGATGTTCATGTTGTCTGTATAAATTGTTATGTTGTCTTCTGTTTATGTTGCATTTTCAAAGAGATATTGTAAAGCTTTTAGTACAGCTAACTGGTTATTTGAATAAGGTTTACCCAGCCTGTACTGAGCTTGGGACATTATTTCATGGGTACCTTTGAGTAACCAGGTGCATCCTACGTTTTCTCCGTCTTTGCTTCCGTCAGTATTCTTTTTTATTCATCAGTATTTCATTTCTGTACCAGTTTCTGTATCGATTTGTTCATGTGGCAGTACTTGTGCCTTAAGCGCGGGGTGTGTCCAATGTTTACAGTCAGTTGGGAGGTCAATATTGTCATGTACTCTATTTTTGTAGTTAGTCCGTCGTTTTTTAATATCATAAAGTTGAACTGTTTCTTGGATTATCAAATCTTTAGGAATCATTTCCGCCAGAATGGAGGCTGCTTCATGAGAGATGGTATGGAATGATTTACAGATTTTAATCCCCATAAGTCTTTGGAGCCTTCGGAGTTTCATAAGATTACTTTTCCTAAGCACTTTGGTTGCGGCTTTCCCTCAATGGTGAAGACGGTTGGGCGAGATATCCGGAAGAAGATATAGTCAAAGAAACCATATTCAATCACGGTGGAGAGATGAGGAGCGAGGGACCTACCCTAGGACGGCCTCATCAATGCCGCTATTAATTCAAATATAATAAGTAATATATATTACTGCAAATACCTTTCTAAATACATGTTTTCTAAAAGATACAATACTCAAAAGAATTTTCACCTGAAGAAATAACAAAAAGACAGCGAGTGAGGCCGCTTCAACCGACTACGCATCATAGCAAGTGGTAGACACGCCCATAGTCTGCTCCACCTGTCAGGGTTTCCCTGCCCCCAAAATATAATTTTACTTGAATATTTTGAAACAGCGAAACATTTGCTACAACTTTTATTTGAAGTATTTTTGGGTGTTATTTGAAATAAAAGTTCTGTTACCTAAAAACTATTTCATATGTAAATTTTAACTCGAAGATTTGGTATGCTTTAGTGAATTGTAGCTAAAGTATTTATTTCAAGCAAAAGCATTATATGGCATCTTTGTTACAACTTTTATTTGAAGTATTTTTGGGTGTTATTTTGAAATAAAAGTTCTGTTACCTAAAAACTATTTCATATGTAAATTTTGAATCGAAAATTTGGTATGCTTTAGTGAATTGAAGCTAAAGTATTTATTTCAAGCAAAAACATTATATAGCACCTTTTAAAGAATAGATAAAGAGGAATACAATTATACAAGATTTATCAATGTAGAATCAAAAATAACGGAGTTATGAGCAATAACTAGAAGCGTCTCGAAATAAATGTTTAATGGGGGGGTCTCTAAGTTAGTGCAAATGTTAGGGGCGGGGACTTTTGATAAAACACCGCTATTAGTAAGTACTAACAACCAGCAAAAATTCAGCTTGTCTCTAATTCTTCCCGATGCAAAACCTTCTTGGCTTGGGCTATTACTTGATAAAATAAGGTACTGGATACAGATAGAAAGAAAATAAGTTATGAGGGGAATCTATAATAAAATGGTCTAACCAAGTACTGGTAAACTGGGTGTGGTGGGTTGGTTGGTAGGGTACTATGAAAAGGTCGAGAGAGTGGATGTGGTATGTAAGGTAGGGTTTAGGTATAAAGTTTGCTCCAAGTAAATTTGCTCTATACGCTTTTAAGAATTACTTTGTCTTCTGCGAAATTTTACATTTTTTGGGATCCTTCATATTTTTCTCTTTAACTATGCTTTTAACTCTCAGAGTAGTTCTCAAATTAATTATACTTGAAGCAGATTATTGTCCTGATAAAGTAGCCAACCTCTGTGGATGTCAGTCAGTGCTTGATGTATTGTTGGGAGGAACTATAGTAGGAACTGATTCCACTGCTAGAAATAATCATTAAAACCACAAAAAATAAATTGGGACTTGACATGAAAAGCAAAGCAAGAGATGTAGATTCCACCTGATATGCAAGTAATTGAACCACGACTTGGGGGACAATCACTGTATACACGATAAACAAAGTACTAAGATGATACAAACAATAATAAGAGTCAGAACTGAATCCATTTATTAAAATAATTCAATAAATCATGCAGAACAGCAAGTTATTTGTTCACTTTGTAATCAGAATGTAATAGAACCTACCTTTCACTTTATTGCTGTATGCCCGGTATTATCAGAAATTAGAGTACTTATTTTTGGGTTAAAACAGATAGATTATGGTTTGTTCTTGCAATATTTAAATGTTTTAAACTGGCGATCTCTCTTTAATTATGTACTTAAGGCGCAAAAATATAGAAAACTACAGTGAAACTTCTCTACAACGGACACTCGCGGGGTATGAAATTTTGTCTGTTGTAGAGGGGTGTCCGTTTAGGAGGGGTTTTGAATTAAAAAAAAAATGTACATACATATTTATTTTTATAATTTATTTATTTTAAATTTATCCGATTTTTTTTCCCGGTCATGGACTCATTATTTGAATTCTCCCTAAACTCTTGCAATAATTTTTCTTTGTTTTTTAAAATTACCGATAATTGCGTTTTCCCTATTTTAAACTTTTCCGATAAGACGCGCAGGAACCGCCACATTTAGAATGATGTTCAAGTATCAACACTTTATCTTTTAATGATAAGAACTTACGTCGAGGTTAAATCTCTCTGAGATCAAGATCTAAACTCAAATGAAAAGGCAATATGATTGTTTAGAGGAAGGAGATTCTGGGAAGAAGTGAGCGGATGTGAACAAACCGTTGTTAGACGTGACACATTGTTAGTACAGATATGGCACTTAAGCTTCTCTGAAAATGTAATTATGAGTCACAAAAAGATGCTTCCGGAATAACATAATTTTGCTTCCTTTGCCTGTTGGTATAATAATAAGAAAAGGATTTTTTCCTAGAAAGTAAGATATGAACTGAGTGTCCGTTGCTGAGGGGTTAAACCTCGCGTTCATCAATGAAAATGGCTGTCCGCGTCCGCTCGGAGGGTGTCCGTTGTAGAGGGGTAAAAATACCTGGAACTTGTCCTATTTTTGTTGGGACCATGTAAATATCGTCTGTTAACAGGGGTGTCCGCTTATGAGGGGTGTCCGTTAAGAGAAGTTTCACTGTATTATGACAGGATTTAATTACTAATTTTCTTATAATTTAAAATTATTTTTCTTAATCATGCAGGAGATCAGTTTAATTTTTGTTCATTATTATTATTTAATGTAAATGTTCATGTAATTTAATTTCATTTCATCTAATTATTATGTAAAATGTAGTTATGGTTGTATAGTCATATATTTGTTCATTGTTTCTTCAGAGATAAGTTTATTACTACATTATTCAGGACAACTCCACAGCAGATGGGCACTGTCCATGGTGTTTTCAATGGAATTTGTCATTGTGTTATGTCTTATATTTCTTTTCAATAAAACACTTTATTATTATTATTAGTAGTAGGAACGGATTAGTGCCTATTTATTGCGTTAAATGTGATTGATCATATTGTCACCCATCCAATTCAGCAAAATAGCATAGTAATGTCTCATGCAATTATTGCTTTTTAGTGTATTTTATAATTGTAACTAAGAAACCAATTGAAATAAATTTTGCATTGATATTTCTGTCAAATAGCTGAAGATCTATTAACTTTTAAGAATTATTTACAGGTGTGTTGCAGTATGTTACTTTAATTATAAATATTTTTAATTTTTGTATT
Organism: Aelia acuminata; assembly: GCA_911387785.2. NCBI lineage: Eukaryota > Metazoa > Arthropoda > Insecta > Hemiptera > Pentatomidae > Aelia > Aelia acuminata. The sequence continues at coordinate 61,506,581 of OU426982.1, read as the reverse complement.
TTATATTACAATTTAGGTTTTGGAACTGGTACAACTAGTGTGTTTGGAACAGGAAGCTCCACTCTGTTTGGAAAACCTTCTGGAACTGCAACAGCCTTTGGAACACCAACTGCCACAACCACCAGTACTTTTGGATTCAATACCACCACCCCTTCGAATCCATTTGGTACCAATGCAGCTCAAAAGCCTTTTGGAAGTTAGTAATATTACTTTAACCCTGTATGCTATGTTCTTTTGGGAAGCAATATAGCTGAAGAAAACTTCAGCAATATTTTTGTATTTCCTAATATTATTATTAAAGGAAGATCAATAGTCCCACATAGTTTCTTTGACAATGCATACATTTCAATGAGCCATCTTCAGTGTGGTAATTTTTCTGTTTTTAAAACATTTACAGAATCACCATGAGGCAGTGCTCATTTTATAAAAAATGTGACAAAGTTTAGGTTAGCCCTAGCTATATGTTGATGACGAACAAATTAAATGTGATGAATAATTACCACACTTAAGATGGCTCGCTGAAATATATGAGTATATGTTTTAACAGAAACTATTTGGGACTAGTGATCTTCCTTTAACCATAATTAACTAAGAAGTCCCAAAAAACCAATTATCTTTATAAATATTATAATATTTATATAATACTAATTGCAAATATCAAAAATGATTGGTACCACTCAAAAATTTAAATAATTTTTATGTAGTCTTAGGTTTACGTTTTTAAATTATCCTTATCAAACTGCAATTTTTAATACCCTCATTAATTCTTTTCTACCATGTTTATTATTCTTTTATTTAATTGTTTCCTTTTTGTTTTTGTTTTTTTGTTTTTTGTTATGTCAAAGTAAATATACAATTTAAGTTTAATAAAAGTGGCCAAACTTAATTTATGTGTTGGTATTGAAATAAAAATCAAATATTGATTTCACTAACCTATATAGGAAATACTAGGATAATTAGTTAGAGAAAGTATTTGCATCATAAAATTTTTCGAATTTAGGTTTTTCAAAAGAAGTACATAATTTCGGGTCCTGTGAGTCCAAATAACCAAGTTTTGCCCAATGGTCTGTGCACATTTTTATGATTTTATCTAAAACCTCTGTGTTTTATTATAATAATTGTTCTTGTATATCAGGTAGAGTTATCATTATCAAAATATTTTGGTAAGGCTTAAAAAATAGCTTTTAACAAATTTCTTCCTTTAATTTTGTTTGCTTGGAGTAATTAACCAAACCATGTTCTTCATTATTGCTAGTAATAAGATATTGCATTTATGGCACCGCAGCAATGGTCATGAACTGCTAATATGCTAGATTTGCTAGATTGCTGTGGAAGGTTCCAAATACAAATAATTTTTTTTTTTTTTTTTTAACCACACTGAAAATTTTCAAAAAGAAAAACTTTCCAATAGAAAGAGAATCACCCATATAACAGATAAACTGTATTTGATCAAAATAATTATTGCCATTAAAAAGTATTCTCTTCACTGATTATTTTGTGATTTGTCTCCCAATTTTTTTCTTTTTTATTTCCAGCTACTACTCAAACAAATCTTTTTGGGCAGACAACCCAGCCTTCTCAGGGGTTTGGTGGAACATTGGCACAGCCTACCACTGGATTTGGTGCTTTTGGTACTCAACAAAATGTATGTTAAACTATTCATCTTATTATTATCCTTATTATTCATCTTATTAGTAGGTATCAGTGAAGAGGAAGGATTTGCTCTGCCTTGAGCCGAGCTCTGTGGTGTAGTGGTTAGCATCCTCGCATGTAACGCAGGAGACCCGGGTTCGACTCCCGGCGGAGCCAAGTCTTTTCTCTTCAAAAAATAAATTATTTAAACATAATTTAAAATGGTGGTCAGCCACGAACTAAGATTAGATTAATTAAAATATTCATCTTATTGTATAATGTATAATATGCTATTACTGATCCTATGTATCAGGACTTGAAACTTATAAAATCTTGTGCGATACGCACAACACACAATTTTCACTTACCAACTTATTTGGAATAGAAACCGATGTGTTTTGATATTTGTATAAATGCAATGTAGAAAATTCATAGATGTTATCCTCCATAAGGTATAGAGTTTTATAATTATTGCAAACCTTGAAAATCTTCAGTAACTTTCGATTCATTTATATTTATTTATTTTTTAAAGAGGGAAAAATCCTAATTAGATCAAAACTCAAGCTTTTTTTTCACCATTTTTGTAAAAATATCTTGAATGGAAATCGATAGAAGAGGTATTTATGGTTCCTATAAAATTGAAACTTAGTTTTTTCGAATTTCAGTCTCTAATGTCTTTCCAGAAACCGACGAAGATGATTAATGCAGCAATAACCACCTGATGTTTCTTTCAGAAATCTATTACGAAACTAAATTTTTTAACTAATATATAATTATTTAGTATTATAACGTACCATATGTTTAAAAAAAAAAAACAGCTTTAAATATTTTGAGCATTACTTGCTTTTCTGTGCTTCATTCTCTAAAGAACTAATAAAATATTTTTTATTTTTATCTTTGACAATGTGACAATGCAAAACATAATATTTCATGGCATTTTTTTCTCTCTTTTTTGTTCATATGAATACTTTAATTAACATGGAAACAAATGATTTCCATTAAATAGGTATGTTCCAACAAGCACTCAAAACACATAGACAACTCTTTTGTATGGTCATTACACATTACTTGTTAACAATAGGCTGATAGTAAAATACTGCGCATGTGAAAGAGTTGTCAACATGTTATAAATGCTTGTTGATTTTTATATTTTTTGAATATAATGTATTTATACTAATTTTTTTAGGCATGCATAAATATTATGCATAAAATAAAATATTAAAAATATTAATAATAATAATAATAAAAAATAATATTCTTTCTGAGATTCTCAGCCTTCCAGCATATTATGCATACATAGTACTGCACTCATCAACAAAAATTGAAATTTTCATCTGGTGGACACACTTTTCTTTATTTCTCCTGTTTATGTTTATCAAATTCCTTCATATTTCATATTTAGCCATTTCGTAGTACTAGGCATAATGAGAGACTGTTAATTTCACCATACAAACAAAATTAAAGGTACTTCATAAGTAGTAAGCCCCATCAGACCAATTCTATGATGATGAAACGTATCTGTTACTAAAGAAACTTTATTCTCATGAAACATAGCGAGTTTAAGCAAAATCTTTAAAGCAGTTTTTGAGAGAAAAAAAAAAACTAAAAATGAGATATAATTTATGAAATTAAGTAACCAATTTTGATGAAATTTTTGCTGTCACATTATGGGCATATATTTATCTCAAATACCTAATTTGAGTTTTGTACAGTTAATCGTTTTTGAGCTAGTCTCTCACAGACCAACTTGTTTATTTGAAATGAAATGAAATAAAAATAATTTTATTATCCTTGGACTGATGTCCCTTTCGAATAAATCATTTATACATAATAAAGAATCTAGCCAGTGTGGCCATATCTGATATTAAATATTTACAAATAGAGTACCAAATTGGTAATTAATGGTATGGATACATGTGATTAAAAAAAAAAAACAGAAACAGAGATAGTGCATTCCTACATGGCAAAATAATATATAAGTACAATAGGCGAAGGAAGAAAGAAAACAAATACTTGGAGACAACCAAATAAAATAAAACAACCTCAATAAATAGATGAGATAGTATCTGGTAAAGACAATATTAAACAGAACTACTTCTGAAGCTCCATTGTGTTCCTTCAGTGATAAGTTGAATTGGGAGTCGAATAGGATCTCGAAGAGGAGGGATTCGAAAGAGGAAGTCGATGGAGCATATCAGATATTGGAAGGGATAGAGTTCCAGAGGGATATGGCTTGCATTATGAAGGATTTTTCATAAGTTTCAGTTCGGTGGGTTGGAGGATAGAGAACGAATGTTCGGGATCTGGTTGGGTGGTAGTATTAATTTTGTTTAGTTTTAATTCATTGCAAAGATCTAAAATAACGGCTTTATTTTGAAATATAATGGAAAAGCTAATCATTTGAACGTAATTTCGTGTAATTTAAAAAGAATAGCTAAAAAAATAACCATTACAAACCAAATGAATGAACCGAAGCCTAGTGCTTTCTCGAACTAAATTTTTCATTCATTAACCCAGCAGTCATGTAGAGTTGGGCTAATTACACATTGCAAGAGGGAGAAACTTCCAGCCCTTATAATTTCAATATCACACTCTTCGAATAAAAACGGGAACCTTCTTTATGGATAGGGGATATATGGCGACAAAACCATACATACAACTTTCTTGATCATACCTGGACTTCTGTTTGAGTTTTATTGGCACACACATTGTATGCTTTGTTTTAGAACAGATATTGATTAAAAACAATTTTATCAGATGGTGATGTAGCAATACAAAAATTATTAGTTTTTATGGATAATTTTTAGCTTTTTGTTTAATTTACAGACTGGTCTGTTTGGACAAAACAAGCCTACATTCAATCTTGGTGCAAATACCAGTAGTGCTTTCTCTTTTAATCAACCAGCTACGACAAGCACAGGGAGCTCCTTGTTTGGTGCCAAACCGACATTGAGTTTTGGAACTTTTGGAACTCCAACTGTTACATCGACTGGATTTGGAACATCTGCTTTTGGAACAACTAACCAGAATACTTCTGTTTTTGGTAATAACTTCAAACCAACCACTTCCTTTAATTTTGGAAGTACAGCAACTACGAACACACTAGGTTCGTATTTAGTTACAATATTTGTATAAAACAGTACCTGAAAGATTTATTGTTATTTTTTAATAGGCACTTCTAACCTTGGTGGTGGTGGTTCTGTATTTGGAAATAATCTATGGTCAAATAATAAACCAGGAGGTTTGCTTGGACAAACTAATACTAATTTGTTTGGAGGAAGCACTTTCGGAAATACATCCACCACTTTTGGAAATACTGGCTCGACAACCTTGGGTGGTTTAGGAAATACTTCATTGAGCTTAGGTGGGCTTAATAATCAACAAAGGTAAGTAATTCAAATATCCTTGTACTGTTGTAAAACAGTTATTAGTAATCATGCTCTTAAGCATTCCTGAAATGTGTATTCAATCTTTTGTTTTAGTGGACTTGGTGGTAACCAAACTTCTTTATTAAACAATCCTATTAATCAGCACATGTTGGCATATGCTTCTATGCCATTTGGAGATTCACCTTTGTTTAAAAATCTTTTACCTGTATGTATTTTTCTGAATTGCTCATATATACTTCTATTTTATTAAATATTAATAAATGGTTTTATTATTTCTAGCAAACAGGGAAGGCAGATGAATTATTAAAACCAACTAGTCCAGCTGCACAAAAGGCCATAATAACAGGACAAAACTTCAAAGCATCTCCAAAAAATAATTCCAAAATTAAAGTCATTCCTCTTGAATCTAATACTAAGGTAATTTTATTTATTTTTTAATAGTTAATAAAGAAAAAGTAAAATATCAACAACCTATAAAGAAGGTTATAAACTTTTAAGTTATTTTGACAGCCTCTTGAGGATTGTTCTTAATAAAATTACAATTTTTTCAGACTTTTGTTAAATAATATGATGTTAAACTCATTATTACATAAACTTTGGAAAAATAAATTAAACAAACTCATAAATTAAGAAAATAAGATCAAATATTGTATAGAAACTATTGTATTTAGTTACAATAATCAAACTATTAGAGTGTAAAAAAATGTTATTTCTGTCCCAAGATCAAAATTTATTATGCTCTCCTTACCAATTTACTTTTGGAAACAGTCAATTTAGTATTATACTTAAAAATGTATTAATTGATATTTATTATTAACAGCTAAATTTAAGATTTATCTTGGTACAATAGTATTTGTTTTTAGATATTGCTCCAGAAAATGAATAAAAATTCTAAGTAAATTTAAAATCTAGGCAAAGTTTAGAGCTAGAGATATAAAAAAAAATATTTGCTATGGATCGAAGAGGATTAGAAAAATATTTCAAATACTATTAAAATTGACTCGGAGATTTGTTTTTTAACTTGCAACTGTATTTTATTTAAACTAGAAAGAAAACCAGTAATTATTTATTTCCTTTGCAGACAGAACTAACAATGTTTTAAAGCCTTTAATGCCTTTTTTTTTTTTTTTTCAATTTGGTTTTTCTCAAGAAGAAAGTGTATAGTGGTTAAGAATGATGGGAAGTGACCTGTAAAATATTTAAGGCAATGCATTGTAACTGAGTTGTAGAATATAAATAAGCCATTATCAATTATAAATTGGATTTTATCAAACATTATTGTAATGTAGTTGAGGTTCAAATATTTTAATTAATGTTACAGAAATCATTATTTGATGGGTTAGATGGAGAAGAAGAGCCTGCTAATGATATCATGAGCAACTATGGTATTCGGCCCAGTCCAAAGAGATTAATATTGAAAAATAAACAGCATTTTGATATTTCTGCAAATGGAATATATCAAAGAAATTCAGTCAGTGAATTATCTCCAATAATAAAAACCAGTCCAAGGTTTTCTCTGCGAACACCTAATTCTGTTCGGATGTAAGTATAGATAGGGGATTCTTCCAATAGAACTAGTTTAGTTTTAGTTTTATGTTCAAAAAATGTTTTTTATTTTTTTGTATGGTAATATTGTAACACCAATGTGGGTTTATATAGTTTTATTAACCTAAAATTATAATACAAAAATATGAAAGTAACAATTACAGCTCAATTAGTAACATTACAAAACATTAACTACCAGTGACAGAAAAGTGACTCAAAAGTAACTTTGTGCTTCACTGTTCAATGGGAGACAAGGCAACACTTCAGACACTAGTCGATCGCTTCCTATAATTAGTCCAAAATGGGTCAACCCAGAAAGACCAAGATAATTCCAAAAACATGTGATCACGTACTAATAACTATAATGGTTCTATAGGCAATTCTAGAACTTTTTCAATGTTACAGTTTTTTTTCATGTCACAATATGAACAATTCAGAGGTCTCACTAATCCAAACCTATTTAGTCCGAACAATTCGCTAATTCAATCCCTATTATTTCCGATTGTCTTTAATACAGAATGACCTTTGACAAATGTGTAGGCTGTTTAGTGGAGAGGTAGAAGCATTGCAGAAATATCAACAGAACAAGAACAATATTTAACAAATTGATAAAAACTCTCAATGCTGAGATTGACATGGGGATACAAGAAATAGATTAATATATTGAAGGGAGAGACAAAAATGAAATAAAGATTAAAACTGATAAAGAAATCCTCTGCAGTATTTTGAATACATCCACTCGTGAGAGCATACCCGGAGAGGAAAATGGTGAAATTAGAACACAGCTCTAAAATGCAAAACGTGAAGCTGCAGTTAAACATTATAACCATTGTATAACTGGGAAACACCGTGGAAACAAGTTTTATTACAATGCCGTCAATGAGATGCTACACTGTAGAAGATTTAGAAACATTGCAAAAGAAAGAAATTCCAGTTTTTTTATGTATTTCATTTTAGTGTTTATATAATATGTACATATGTACAATAAATTATGTTATTTAGTAAATTGTACAATTGATAAAAAACAAAACAAGTTTTAATGCATTTAATGGGGTTTATCCCCTATATATTCAAAACAGTTAACTAATTCGAATACCCCAGTAGGATTACCCACCTCACTATTAGTTTAGATTAATGAGAAGCTACAGTATTTTATATGAATAGAATATTTTATGTAAATTGACAAAGACAAAAGTACTTGTCTTGCTTGTAGTTATAATTTTAATATCTTTCTATATGTTCTCTTATTGAAACAGTTTTCATTGTTAAAATTAGTTTGATTTTACTGATTTATTTTTGTTGTTATTTCTGAATAACAAAGTGAAATTGTTTTAGTTTTATGATTGATTGCCCTTTTTTTTTTCTTTTTTTTTTTTTTTTTTTAATCTTGGGTTTTTGGTAATTTTAGAAATGTGCAAGTTAATGGAGAGGCTGATTTATCTGAGACTAACTTTTCTGAAACAAATGAAAATACTCCTAAACAATCCAAAAAGTAAGTTTTTTTTTATTTATGTAATTTTTTTGTATTTCAAGTAAAAGTATGTCCATTTTTTTGTTTTTCTTTATTATAATAATAATAATAATAATAATAATTATTATTATTATTATTATTATTAAGAATACTGAACTGCTGATCCTCTATGGGTTGTAGTAATACTAGGATTTTTATTTTATTTTTAATAGCTTGTTTCTTTTCATCTGTTTTCTTGTAGGTCCTTAGATTCTAACCCTATGGAAAATACTATGGCAGAATTATGTCCTGTTAAAGAAAAATCTATTCAGAATCAAAGTCTACAAACTAGCGCCACCTCACTCAATGGTGAAAGTTTCAATAAAACTGATTTAACTGAACAACCTTCTACAACTTCAAGCTCTGGTACTCTATTTTACTTTTTCCATTGTTTTAAATTTTTAATTATCATATTTTTATTGAATACCTGTCTTTCTTTGCCATCTTGGTGGTGCTTAGTTGGTCACCTTCGCACTGCAGTACTCAATCTATTTATAAAATGATATGAATGAAATGTCCTCACTCTGTTCCCTGCTTCTTCTTTTTATTTTTATTTATTAGCACTTTCAGAAAAAGGGATTGACTGGAGTAGGAGAGAATATTCTATAATACTCCAAACACTTCAGGTTGTTTTTCTACTCTATGGTATGTTGAGAAAGCTTCTTAAAATGCTCTCACTATTCAACAGCACAGTTTTCTAAACTTCATTTGTAACGGCTATTGATTCATCCACCTTGTCAGTAGCTTCCTCGATGGCCTCTAATATCAAACCATTGTAGAAGATTGCTGCTATTATTATTATCTTAAAAATTCCTCTCAGCATTAGACTGGTGGTAACAATTACCCGGAACTTGGAAATGTGTTCTTTGATAATTATTCATTTTCTAACAATGCTTGCTGTTCCAAGCATTATTATTATTGTAAATATTCTATTTAGCTATTAAAAGCTGTGGAATGATCCTTGAGTTCTTTTTATCCTTTTTGGTAGTTTTTTTTTTCATTATGTAGTCGTATTTTCCTAAAAATAAAAACTATTGCATATTATCTAAAGTTTTCTCTAGAGGTACTGGCCTACCTATTATAGAATAATTTGTGTGTGAATGGCAAGATTCATTCAGTATCTAGCACAAAATGAATTTAAACCTATCCCTTACTTAGCACTGGGTATTATGGCCTGATCAGATTTCAAACCTCTGGAACTCATTGTGGAAGTTTCAAAGGTGTAATATATTTATCAGCAATATTATATAGGGTGTCCGATTTTTTTTCCTCCTGCATCTTGGAGTCTACTTTATATCAGATGATACTTGGTATTTTGAGTTGTTTTTTAGGCAGAGCAATACCATAAAATTTGGGGTAAATTTCACCATGCTTAAATAGTAGTGATGTAAAACTATCGATACTACCAATAGTTTTAGACTATCGAAAACATTTTTTTTTAAAGGATAAATCACTAATTTCTGTATAAACACACCCAAAAGCAACCATTTGCTGTTTAATTCATGGAAATGAAAAATAAATAAAATGTTACAGTCTATTTTTAAAATTGAATGGTTTGCTCATATATGCCAACGTGATGGAACAATAGTTTCTTGCACCTATTGTTAAAGTTTTTATTCTTTGCAGTTACAACTTAGCTTGAAACTGATAACAATTATTTCAAGGTATAATGGAACCCATTCTCTATTCGCAGAAATGTTCATCTTATTCTATAATTATCGTTCCACTTGAAAAATGCTACTATTCTCCCCCTTTCCCGGTCATCACCTCAGACTATTGATAGTATCGATAGTTTTATGTCCGATAGTATCAAAACTATTGATAGTGGAGACTAACTATAGTTTTACATCACTACTAAATAGTTTACCTCATTTTTTCCCCACTGCTTTTTAAATTAAATGCAACTTTACAGTCATGTCTATGTGGTAAAGAGTCAAAATTTTGTATGCCAATTGAGTAGGTGAAAGAGAAGGGTCTTTCTATCTCTTAACTTTTTCCCCACCTTAGTTATAAACACATATTTCACATATTCATATTTGGAAATAATAAAGCATAGAAGAGTAATTGATATACTTTTAAATTATATTTTCTCGTTCAAGTATTAATGGAAACATTTTGATCACTTTCTATTAGTTTTCCCTACAAAAATTTGGAAATATTTTTCCTCTGCTTATAACAATCATTTTTTTAACTGATTAATCTTTGAAAGGCGGTAGGGGTATGGCTCAAATCCAAAGAAATGAATCAATAATTGAAAAACTTGTACATTGAATATTATTAATTAGAAATTTGGACCAGGCTTATGAATTATATCTTATAGTTCCTTTATTTTTATGTCCTTATGATTTCATTCCTTCTCATTATTGCTGCCAACATAATTTATTTTATTTTTAGTTGAATCTGAAGTAGAAGACTCTGCACCGGGTGTTTTAGATGACAGTGGTAACCCTCATCCTACTGGAGTGACATTAAAGAGACTTGGTTATTACACTATCCCGCATCTAGATGCATTGATTGATCATGTCGATAGTGAAGGCCATTGTATGGTGGAGAATTTCACGATTGGTCGTTTGAATTATGGAAATATTTTTTACCCCGATCCCATGGACATAGCAGGTCTCAATCTGGACGAAATTGGTAAGATTTATAACTATAAATTATATTGAGAGTAATAAGTATCTTATATTTTATTTTATATTTACAAGTTTCGTATGATTTGTTGATTCTTGTTACCTCTAAAAAATCCATTTTTATCCATTATTTAGTCAACTAAATATCGATCAGTGAGCGATAAAAGAATGTTTTTCACATATTCATAAATCATATAACTAATTTTGACGTAATTGATTTTGATAGAAGTCCTTTCATCTCAAAATTTTCCATAACCAGTTAATTTAGATATTCACTGTACCCCTAAACGCTATGAAATAGCTTTGGCAACTTATTGAGAGTATGAGATGACTTGCAGTTGGCAATCCTAAACAGAAAACTATGATTTATCTCATAATTTGCATCAAAATTAGAATTTAAATGCTTTTTTGTTTTTACACATGTAAGTTTTTGGATTGAAGTTTGGAGCATAACATGACTTCATTTTTGACGGCCAAAATCAATTACAATGGACCTAATACACCTGTTTATATTTATACAACTCTTTATACAACCTTAACTTATAAACAATGGTCTGCTATTAAAGAAGTACTGCGCACGCATGGGTTCAACATGGTTTGAGTTGTCAGAATATTTTTCTTCTTTTCTTAGCTATATAGTCACTGGATTTTTTTCATATTTCGTATATTAGCCATTTCTTATTTTTAGGCATAACGAGAGACAGTTAATTTCTCCATATAAATAAAAGTTAAGTTACTTTATAAGAAAACAAAAATATCTCTTTCCCCATTTAAGCCCCATCGAAACATTTTAATGATAATAAAAATTACCTGATATTAAACAATACTTGATTCTCATTGAACATAGCATGTTTTATCAAAATTATCAAAATTATTAAATAAAAGAACCAAAAAAAAAACGTAAAAATGAGACATAACCTCCTCCGGTTAATCAATTTTGATGAAATTTATGCTGTCACATCAATACTTGATTCTCATTAAACATGATGAGTTTGATCAAAATCGTTTGAGCCGTTTTAGAGAAAAAAAAAGAAAGAAAAAAATGTAAAAATAAGACAGCATTTATTAAATAAACTGCCCCTTCCATTTGACCAATTTTGATAAAATTTTTGCTATCACATCGCGAGCATTCCTACACCAAATACCCAATTACAAGTTTGTACGGTGTTTCAAATATGCCCTGTTCTTCTTAAAATATTAAAAGAATTAGAAATATAGATAAATGATTTAAGCATTTAGACAACCATATGTGATATAATTTTATTTGCAATCGATACATTCATAAGTATTCGAAGTAAATACAAAGAGAGTATATAACATACGGTTTACAGTTTTTGAGCTAGTCTATTTTCACACACAGACCATTTTGCGGGACTTGGTTATTTGGACTCAGGGGACCCCAAAACATGTATTTCCGTTGAAAACCAGAAGTCGAAATTTTACACGATCGCAATACTTTCCCTTACTACATATTTCATATATAGGTAAGTGCAATTAATAAGATTCCAAAAACTTAACTTCAGATTGGATATTAATTGAAATTAATAACTGGAATCTTTTAAAGTATAATATTTATCTTGAAAAGTAACATGCCCTTCAACATACTCATAATATTTAAATTTAAACTATGAAAATTAAATATACATTTTGGACTGTTGGCTAATATGGTTACAATAATGATACTGTCATGAAAGATTACATAAACTCTGATTGATTTGGAAGATCATTATATTTTTTTATAAATTTCCTACTTATAAATAAATGTATATAAATATAATTATTTATTCTATTAAAAAGCTCTGAATATTTTTTTTCCATGGAATGTATGTGGTTTAATTGATTTTTTAGTTCACTTCCGACACAAGGAAGTTATTGTATATCCTGATGAAAATCAAAAACCTCCTGTTGGTGAGGGCCTGAACAGAAGAGCTCAAGTGACATTAGATCGAGTATGGCCAATAGACAAAACTAACAGACTGCCTATTACGGACCCTCATAGGATAGAAGCTCTGGACTATGAAAGTAGACTTAGGCGTGCATCTGCTAAGCATAAAACTACCTTTGTTGAATATCGCCCCCAGACTGGTTCATGGGTATTTAAGGTAAGCTTTGAAAGTTTAATTATTGTCTACTAAAACTATAGTTAGTTAGATCTTTAATTTATAAGGTAGCATTATTTTTGCCTATACACTCTTTTACTTGATTTCATTAGTGGAAATATATGCTTCAACCATAAATGCACATTGTTCAACCAACTTTGAAAAAGGAGGAGGTTGTATTTATATTGCAATTGAAATATAAAAACATGTCACGTTCACTATGCTTTCCTCCACCTTTTCTGAATATTTGCTGTGATACAGTCCCTATAGTCAGTATTAAAAAATATATACCTACTATGTAAGGTTTGTTTGTTTGTTTGTTTAACGTCACTCTATAATCGGACGATGCTACAGTGGGTACAGCACAGATGATACCTAAATTTTGCCTATCCAGTTATAATTACGATAGGGATCTTTAACGAGTATCTGACATCGTACAGGCTCGGGAATTCCATTTTACATCCTATCCGAGGGACGGCATGGCTAAGGATTTTATACTCCCATTAAAAAATCCTAGGGCCACCGCTTGGCGCGAACCTGGGACCAGTAGTATTGTAGGTTGCCATGCTAACCATTATACCTCAGGTGACCCCTACTGTGTAAGGTGACTTAGGGGGTTTAGGCCTTTAAGTCTAATTAACCATCCCTATGGAGAATATATCGTCTGCCTACCTATGTAAGCAGTTGTTTTCTGATAAATGAGGAACTTTATTACTCTTTTCACAAGGTTAGTGTTGTTTTGACCCTCTTTCTCGAAACTTTTGCCAAGGAACTCTCTACTGAAATTGACCTTTTTGATTTATGAGAGTACTCTTAAATCATCACAGTAGCATAACCTCCAGAAATAGGCCACGCCCTAAAGTAACATCTGTGTTAAGATTTATCGGATAAGAGTTCTTAACTTGGCAAACTAAAAAAAAAATCCCTTCCTAATCCCTTTATTTGTACTATAAAAATAATAATTTTCTGACTCCCAAAAAAGAATTGTAATAAAAGTCTTTGACCTCATAATCGCCAGCAGTCTATGTGTTGGCAGGTTATGGCGAGCCGGCCAGTAATAGCGCCTGACGCCCGGATAACAGTCTCTGTCCAAGCCGTTTATTTAAATGTGTCGGACTCTCTGCTGTTGTTGTCCGGAGTGTTAGAAATAGTTGCACAGCTGCTTGAAAAGTTGAACTCGCATTCGCGACAGTTAATAGCGTGGCAACACTCCAAATTCCACTTAAATTGGGTCACAGAAACTGAAAACTGGTGGGACACTGTGTTATGAGTTTGATTAGTTAAGAAAATCATTAAAATCTAAAATGGTTAGAAGTGAGCTAACACCTTTTTCCACCACAGGCTTCAATTAATTAGATGCAAATAAACATTGGTGTTTCTGTTATAATTAATAGTAATGACAATTGAATTAATCTATAAACATATCTTGTCATGGATGGATGACGCTTGCAACTTTTACAATTGAGCGTTAAAGGCTGACCTTTATTCACTAATATGATGAGTATTTAATATTATCTTTAGTATTACACATTTTGCCGCATATTTATTTTTATTTTTATTTTTTTAATAATTTATACTTTTTTTAGGTTGATCACTTTTCTAAATATGGATTAAGTGATTCTGACGAAGAGGATAATGGTGTTATAGACTTAAAGAGACAAAAGCTTGCTCCACAGTCCACATTGCAAAGTACAACTGTTCCACAATTTCCTCTAAAACAAGTTAGTATAAATCATTATAAGTTTTTCTCCTATAACAAAATTGAAGACCTAAATGAAATGAAAGATAAAAAAAGGTGATGAAAGAAAAAGAAAACCACCAAAATTAAAGAAAAGGGTGTTCTAAAACATTAATTAAGTGGTGCTGTTCTTTTATGCCAGCGTCAGCGCTGATAATTGATAGTATATAGCACTACTTTTAACCTACTACTGTTTGTTATTTAATGTTTTTTTGTGTTGGTTAATTGCTATTTATTTTCTATTGGCCTATTTGGGATTGTATAGTGTGGCCCCCGATTTCAACTGCAAAAGACCCTATACTTATTCCTTTTAAGTGAGTCAAGAGAAGAAAGGTGAAGTTGATTAAAAACTGGGAAATAAAAAGCTGAATGAAGCAGCTGTTTTACTGAAAAAGGTGTGGTGGGAGTTTGCTAATATCACAGTGCATTGAGGGGTTGTTGTCAGAATATAAGGTTTAGTAATCTTATCTATGGCACCGCCATAAGAGAACAGTACCAAATAAGTAATTATGACAATGTTGGATATAACCTGTTATTTCCATTAAGATATTTTTAACTTGAAAAAAATACTTTCATTTGCATGTGCTGCAAATAAATAAATAACTACGCTGAATAAACCGAACTACAAATAAATATACCTATAGGACATGACGTTTTCTTTTTATTTTTTATACTGTAGTATAACATGGGGTAGCATACTTGTAGAATAAATCTCTACCTCACTTTGCCTATGTTGTCTTATCCAATGAAGAAGCTCATCTTTCATCCATTCCTTCAATCTGAGTTAATAACAGTGATGACCACAGTAACCAAAAACTAGTTATTCATATTAAATGTATTGATCTTAGTAAGTAATATTTAGAACAAACCAGATAAAGATATTCTGTGGCTATTATTTTAAAGATATTTCAAGAAGAACTGTTTAATAATTTGCAGTATCTTTTATCTCTTTTATTTGCACTCAATGGCTACAAATATATACTGTGCTTAGTAAATTAAAAGAAATGGCTGATGATCAAAAACTGAAATTTTCAAAAAGCTCCTTATTTTTAAATTTTTCATAATAAACTGTATGTAACAAAATCTTATGAAATAAATAAAAAGTTCTTTTTTCACCAAAAACATCTTATTTTATACAATTAACAATGTTTCGGCTTCTGGAGCCATTCTCAAGCCTTCAAACATTTTTTATCAGAAGCCTTACTAAGGTTCGAAATCAACTCTTATTTTCTCGGAAATAAAATAAAAGTCATATCTGAAATTTGATTGTCCTAATAATTAAAGAAAATTCATATTACTTCAATATTTTGGACCAGAAAATATGATCTTTGTCACAATGATATCTTATATAAGAGTCTAAGCTTGTTTTTAATTTTTTAAGAATTTATAAATAAGCTTCTTTTTGGATTCCTCCATATTGGTATACATTAATGCAGTAATCATTTTATGGAAATCTCATAGTTTAATAATAAATTGGCTTATATCAATCTTAAGATCAACTATTAGTTTATCAAGGATGCTGGTAATGAAAATAATATCGATTTAAAGTCTCTGGCTCCTCCAGGTATAAATTTTTGTATTACAACTTATGCGGTATGAATAATATTAGTGTCGGCTCATGGGTTAATTAGGGTGCTGATTATTAAAATGGTATGGGTTTTTGGATTACGTGCTCAGTTATCGATTTATTACTACTTTCTCACTATAGGCAATATTGGGGTCAGCTCATAGGTTAATTAGGGTAATGATTTTTAAAATTATATAGATTTTTGGATTATACGCTCAGGTATCAATTTATTACAACATAGAAAATATAAATGTTGTTAGGTTAGTTAAGGTAAAATAACCAAACCTGGGAATAATTAGAGGACTAAAATCTTGTTTTGTTTTTTTCTGTTTTAGGTAGGCGGTATCCTACAACCTACATCAATGCAAATTGGTGATGAGGATGAAGATATGGATGATGGAATTACAAGTCCATTTGATCTTGGTAATTTATACTAATTTAAAAAATACAACATTTATAATCTGATATTTATCACAAGGAATTAGTTGAAAGTTGAATATCAATATATTTTCAGTTAAAATTATAGGACTGAAGCTGAAATATAGATGTGATGTGGGATATTTATTCTCTTTATTTGAAAATTTATTAATTACTTTTATTGTTAATAATTTTGTTTAAAACTTTACTAATCATGGAGGTTTGAACAATTAAAGTTATCCTACTTCTTCACTCTGACTGTTGGCTGATAAATCATTACCAGATCTGCATAAAATTAATTCATAGTTCTATGATATTTGTTGATAACTATTTCATACTAGCTGTGGTAACAGGTGAAGTGCAAAACTCACGCTCAGAGAGTTGTGTGATAGATATTGTACATGTTATAACAGATATATGAGTGATAATACTTGGTAGTTGAAAACTATGGTTTGTGGCTGTATGATGACATAGCTAAAAAATTTTCCATCTGGAAAAGATGGAATTGATTTTAATTTTAAATAAGGGGCAAATATGTTGGTAGGTCCATTTGTATGTACGTATATTTTAAAAATTCTGTTGCTAAATATGAAAAATGTTTAACTTAATAATCATAAAACCTTTTTCTCCTTAAAGTACCAACTGGAAAAAAACTATGGAATATAAAACAGGTATGCATCCCATCCCCTTTTCCTTGAAATCAAGTAAGTGTATCACAGTACGGAGTGGTGTTATCTGCTTTTGTTTACATGTGATAAAGAATTACAATTGATAACATCAGTTTCATTCTACAACAGTGGGTTTAGTGGGGTTGAACATGTTGACTTTTGTGCCAACAAATTATGACTTGTGGGCAGCATTGATTTTCTGTTTCCATCTGAAAAAAACTGCCGCAGAATCAAATAGGATGCTTGTTGAAGCTAAAGGGGAGCACAACATGCCCTAGGCAAATCTCAATGTTTCGATTGGTTCAAAAAATTAAAAGATGGCGATTTCGATGTCAGAAACATAGATAATGGAAAACCACAAAAAAAAAAAGTTTGAAGACACTGATTTGGAAGCTTTGTTGGACAAGATTGGCTCTCAAACGCAGCAACAACTTGCAGATCAATTACAAGTGACACATAAAACAGTCTCTATTCGTTTGAAAGCCATAGAAAAGATCCAGAAGGTCGGAAAATGGATACCTCACCAACTGAATGATAAGAAGGAGGAAGCTCAAAAAACTTTTTGCCAAATGCTGCTCACCAGGTACAGAAAAAAGTCATTTCTTCATCGAATTGTGACTGGTGATGAAAAGTGGATTTACTTTGAGAATCCTAAGGATATAATAGTACAGGAGCCAGATGCAAAAAATCTCACCCATAGAACATACACCTACAAATTTCAGCATAGTTAGAAACAACAGAGTTAAGTGCGAAATCGACCGTCTGGCAGCGATAAAATTCTTACTAATGCCTTCAAAATTAATTTTTTCACAAAAATTCACCCATAAAACATACGGCTGGAATATGGCTTGATCGTTAGGTTTTTATTTCTATAGAAAGGGAAAAACCGTCTGGCAGCGATAAAACTCTTACTAGTGCCTGCCAGACGCGCGCGAGCGGTGCGCGAGAGTCACAAAAACTCCCCCAAGACACATACGATTCATTCTTGTGCCAACTGATTCAAAAAGGTTCCTAAACACGAAATTTGGTCGTCTGGCAGGTTAAAAAGCAAGTGCAATTTTTTAATTTTGTTTATATTTTGATGATCAATGAAAATCGTTTCTTATGTACTTAATAGATGTAGTTTTTATTTTCTTACCAATTCCTTAAAATGTACTGGTTTAGTTTTTTTCTGTTCTATTAAATTGAAACCGGAGAAATCGAAACTGTCTCACAATGCATTTATGCTGATTATGATAGATGGCGAATATTCAATTTGACTTTCTTTTAATTTCATTTCTATATCCATTTTGTTATATATTATATTGTGTTTTATGTTGTAACGAATTTTTTAATATGTGTATTTTTTGGTGTTTAATAAAACTCGTTTCTTATATACATAATATATACGGTTTTTATTTTCCTACAATGATTATAGCTTTATTTCGGACCTTGGTATTTTATAATAATGTTTGCATAATAATAAGGTGAATGATTCCGGTTTTTCATATTTCATAATAAAACAGTTTGTTTTTGTTTTGTTTTTAATATGTTTAGAACAAAATTTCTTTTTATGGCACAATGAAAATTTTTACATTAAATCTATTCAAAGAAATACTTATAATTAAACATAAAATCCACAAAAATACGGCAAATCAATAAAAATAAACTCTAAAAAGGTGACTAATTACTACAAAGAATTTGCTTACAACATCATATTTATATATTCACATTGACTAATCAATGGTCATACAGGAAGTTATTTTGGGGCAAAAAAAAATACATCGACTGGACAATAACTCCTCGTCGTCCCAAGAAATAATGCTTGGTAGTATGCATTTCCTGCTAGTAAACTCCGATATAAATAATTAGCATGGATAGTAATAATTATTTTTGCTAAATATGAATGTTAGGACCCCAAAAATTGTTTCTAAGAACATTTAGAAATGCTCATAAATGAAATTAAATGGAAAAACAACGCTAATGTTCAGGTAAACCGACTGCATCGACTGCAAGGCCAAATTGTTTCGGAAGGAAGACAATGCTCTGTGTTTGGTGGGATCAGATGGGTGTTATCTATTATGAGCTTCTGAAACCCAAGGAAACTGTTAATACGGAACGCTACGTACAACAGATGATCAATTTGAATCTAGCTTTGTGCCAAAAACGTCCCAAATATCAAGAAAGGATACACAAAGTGATCTTACTCCATGACAATGCCCCATCTCATTCAACTGAATGAACCAACGAAATGATCCAAGCGTTTGGTTGGGAAATTATTCCGCATGCAGTGTACCCACCAGATTTGGCCCCATCCGATTACTACCTATTTGCATCAATGGGACACGCACTAGCTGAACAGCACTTCACTTCTTATGAAGATGTAAGAGATATGCTAAGTGATTGGTTTGACTCAAAAGAGAAAGAATTCTTTTGGCGGGGAATCCACAAATTGCCTGAGAGATGGGAAGCATGTATAAATAGCGAAGGATAGTACTTTGAATAAAATAGTATGTATCATTTATACACAATGAACTCATTTTCTATTTGAAAAATTCCTGTTTTATATTTACATACTTAGTATTAATCAGACCAACTTATTCATAAATACATTAATAACACTATACATACTTTATTTTCGATTTATATTAAATTACTTTATTTACTTTAAGAAGCCTGAAACAGCATTTATATTAAGTTACTTTATTTAATTTAAAAAGCTTAAAACAACATTTAGATTAAGTTACTTTATTTCTTATTTGACATTTTTTTCTGTTTTTTTTTTTACTACACTATTTAGGTATTTTTACTTAATTTCTACTATATTTACTTTTATATTATATTGTAACACTTATGAGGGTAATTGACACTTGTAAATTATTATTTTATAATAATAATTTACAATGTCAGACAAACAATAACACCTAAATAATTAACAAGGTTACAAAAAGTATCAACACAGTATTGGTTTGATCTTCACAGCAAGACTAATTCCCCAGTATGTCGCTCCTTATATTTAGTCTGAATCAGAACATTCTAGAAAGTTCCAGACAAGTGTAGAAGGTGCTCGAACAGTCAGGAACATCTACTGGAACAGTTTATTCCAATTGTTCTTATAACAGGTCTAGAACTCTTTTCAATCATATATTTTTCTTTCTTTTTTTAAGTTACAACATATAGATTAAACTTAATGATTTGATCAAGTAGCCTTCTTCGGTGAAACTTAGTATGTTTAAGAATGTTGGTTTTTTTTTTTTTTTTTTTTTTAATTAATTGCGGAGATGTATAATAATGACTTAAAATAAAAAAGGAAAATCTGGTGTGATGCGTGCATCACACACTTTTCACTTACCACCCTTCTTTTTTGACTAAAAATATTAATTTTTTAGAAAATGGCTCTTAAGCTACCAGAAACGGAACACTAAACTTTATTTTATTTATCAATGAAAATGACTGAACGATCATGTTTTTCAATGATATATCATGAATAAGGATCAATGAAAAGAATTCATAACAATGGCCGATAATAAATTGGAACTAAGTTTTCTATTTTGAGTACCTTAGTATTTTTCAGAAAACTTAGATATTTTATTCTTCTCTGGCAGGGACGTTTATTAGTGCTTTATTTAAATCAATAGTTCAGAATGGGCAGTGGGTAAAGGAGTACTGCACATGCGAAAGTTGCAATTGTGTTTTAAATGCTTGTTGGAACATATCTTTGATTCATTAGGATCTCCATATTTTTTTCCCAATCAATAATATTTTTAGTAGAACACACTTTGCCTTCTATCAGAATGCTCTCTCTCCTCTTCTATTTACATATATATAATTAATAGTAAAAATTAATTATTATATGTAATCTCATGTACATAAAAGAGAAAGGCAAAATAAATGATTACAAACCAAACCGAATGAATCAATGAATGAAACCTTGTGAATGAACCATAACATAGCAAACCTTTATTTATTCACTACCGTCCATCATGCACAGATGACTTAATTACATGTTATGAGAGGGAGAAAATTCCATTCTTTGTATCCAAAATATCAAACCATTAAGGTAAAAACGGGAACCTTTTTATGGATAGGAAATATAATAATAATAATAATAAAACTCTTTATTTAATTTTCCTGGGAGCTAGTCCCTTAAGAACAAATTATACAAAAACATATAAATGCTTTGGAGCCTTAGAGTATTATAACAAAAATGAAGCACATTAAATTGAAAGAAAAAAATTTGTAATTAATAAAGTAGGGGAGAGCAGGGTTGGTTGGCCTTTTGCTTATAATTTCCGTCACACCTCTTTTGAAGTCGCCACAATCGTACCATGTGACCCGCTCGACCTCGGGAGTCTTGTCCTGAGTTTTCAAAACAATGTTAACAATGTAGAGAAGAGTGTGCTTCATTGATTGATTTTACAACATGTAAGTAAATTTTTATATTTTCAGTAAACTTGGTTTAAAGGCATGACAAAACATATGACTCCGATTCTGTTCATATAGCCACAAACTCCTTTGAAAAACCTAACCTTTTGACTAACCAGTTTCTAGTTTGATTGTTCTCCCCTATCCCGGCGGCCATCTTTCATATGATCTCTCCTGTGGGGTTAGTTAGCTCTCTTCAACTGGGGTTCGTTTGCGCAGTAGCAATTCACAAAAACAAGGTTAACATAAACAAAAGTGAAACTACCAATTGTTTTTAGTTCTAGCAAGGAGGATGAGAGCAATTTTTCTTATGCAGAAAGTGATGACAGTCTAAACTTCTATCTTCTTTTATTTTCATTCTATTTTCCCTTAAAAGCTGTTAAAAACCAATTCATAATTATTATACCATTATAGTGCAGCTTTTAATAACAATAATATCTGTCAGGCAGTACTTAATTGAGATGGCCAAACAACCCCATCTTCTAGGCCAACCTGCCCCACATTGGGGGGGGGGGGGGTTAATTGGCATTCTGGATTGACGAATTCTTCAATTTTCTATGATCTTAGTATTAAATATTATGTGGTGAAAAATCCTTATTAATTATGATAAAAATTAAGTATAAGTATAAATCCGTGGATCTTTTGGAAAGATTTATTAATTGGATATAACAAAGGAAAGCAAAGTGTACAGTGGAAGCGTTTAAATAAAAGAAATTATATTAAAGTAATATACATACACATATATGTTATATATATAAAAAAAATTAAAATGCAATATCGACTTATATCTAAGTACAATGCCTGGTAAGATAGAGCGAGGAGAGCATTCAGAGCCGCTAGAGATCTTGGAACAGAGTGCTTCTGGAATCGTTTTAATCTGATAGGTCACCTCTGTTCGGTGGTGGGGGATATTTTTACTTGGCAAAGTACACTAAAGTACAACTACTTTGGGCTATAGAAAGCATAACTTTAACCTCGCTAATACTTTTATATATTTAATAATTATTTGTCTTCGTTATCTACCTTATGCAAATATAGAAAGACGTTATCGTCTACACTTTGAACATGTATGTTTTAACTTATTTACGAGTTAAAGGAATTTCATTTAATGATATATAATGTTTAATAACCATAATATTATATATGACCTAATAATTATAATAATAATGTGTGTGGGTCACCACATGATTGATGAGGAAAGATTTATAGAGGTTGTCGAAAGGAACACGAGGAGGTCTATAGTGCTATGTATCAGACTGGGTACCAGTCTACTATTAAAACTACCCAGTAGTTTTAATCTAAATAATTTGTGTGATCATCCTAGACAACAGTTAGAGCTGTTTAGTAAGGCTTTTTATATCATGGATTAATTAAGTTTCCGTGATGAATAGGGTTAGATATACCGTATGAGATATCAATACTTTGCATTTTTAACGAACTATCCAACGGTAAAATTAAAATCTCAATAAGTTCATTAATAACAAAGATAATCAGGGAACTAGAGACTAGAGGCCTTAATCAAATAAGGATGCTCGGCAACCGGTAGAAGAGTTAGATCGAAAAAAATTCGATAAATCACCAACATCCGCTAGGACTTACGAAAGCTTCCTTTTTATGAAACAACCCTTTAGAAGAAATATAGTCCCCACGCTATCTTATTTTTACTAATTACAAGGTTAATATTAAATTTGAAGCCCGGATAAGTTTTCAGGTGACATAACCTAATTCTGTTTTACAACCCTATCAATTTAATTTTTCCAAAAATCTTATCTAAAATTTGTTTCATCGTGGATGAATATCATCCCCCACCATGGGTCCTCTTAACCAAGCAGAGAGAATACAGGGATTCGAGGGTGAAGACTTGACCAGTGCGGATGTCAGTTCTGTCTTAAGTTTTTCTCTATGTACTTTAATTTTTTTTTTGGTTGTTGTTCCTACGAGTGAGTGTAAAGTAGTGCTATGTTAATGTATAAACGAGTATGCGGTGTTAAGTACATAAAGTTCAGATATAAGATGCCTTACCTATGCCTTATTTAGAAGATGTAATGAGGAAACATCTATAGCCACCATTGGGGAGATTGACAATAGAAGACTACCAGTCGATAAGTACCCTATAGAACATTTCTTTTGTTTTTATTGCAGAGGTCATGTACAAAAAGATTGTAAACTATGATGGCTGTAGTTTCATTGTTTCCCGAGCTCAATAGTTTATTAGTTATCAATTTTTATAGTTTCACATATCAATTAAATAATTAATTCATGGCATATTTCCACAAACCACTTGGATATACTCAGTTCATTTTATTTTATTCATCAAATCTTAGTCTTATCTGTATATCTATTTCAATATACTCACAATGACAGGTTGTCAGATATTCATTAAAATTTAGATTAATCGTTTTACTGAGTCTAATCTCTCTTAATGTTTTTATGTTCTTAGAATGAGTTTATATTCCATTATATATATATATATTTTTTTTTTCTTTATATATGCATCTCTAGATATTTAGCATTACATAATTTACTCATGAAGAGTCAGAATAAAATTTCTAGTTGAGTTTAATTTTCAGAATCTTGCTTTTATTTTGATTTAATAAATGTTTTGATTAAAAGCTTTTTATTTTTTATTACAATATGATAATAGTAATCTAGGCATATTGGTAAATCCCAAGTTGGTAGTACGCATGAACCATTGCCCCACAAACACCTTCAGGAAAAGATTCCAATGATCCTTGTGCAAAGGAGTAATAAACAGCATTAATTTATGGCATCCCTTATTCAGATAATAACACAGCAATGGACTACTAATTATTAAGAAGAGGAAATAGATGAAATTTCGTAATCATAATTCTACATGAGGAAGGTCATGAGAAGGAGGACTTTGACCTTTAGGTATTCATGGATGTATAATCCGACACCACCTCCCGTGCGATGAGACCTGTCATGGCGTGAAAATAGGTAGTTGGTGAGGGGAATTTGGGAGGAAGGGATGAAGGGTTTACCCAGGTTTCGGTTCAGATTTCTTTTTATTGAAAAGCAAAAAGGGAATTTCTCACCAGTTCAAAAAAATTGAAAAATTAGTTCCTATTGCGAGTATAGCGTATACGTTCCACAGAGTTTAAACCTAAGTTATGCAGCTATAAATTTTTATATTCCTTCTTCTATCAATGGTTTTTCAAGTAAATGATTTGTGTAATTATTATTAATTATTCCCTCAATTAATTATTAATTTAAGATTTTGAGTACCCCATACAATCTGGAAGCGCCTCAGGATGGTTTCCTGACTGGAGGAATACCTGGAGCTGGTGTCTTACTCATTGAGCTATCATGTTCCCTCATGTTGGTGTAGAATAATTACTAAAATATAATAGTGAATGTAACATTTTGTTTTTTTAAATAAAGAAATATTATTGTTATGTATTTTAATTTTTTCTTATTTGTTTTAGATGAAAAAATAGAGAATAAGGCTATTAGTCCAACATCTAAACTTGCAAAACAACTTGGTAGTTCTTCACATAAGGTTCAGCTAATGAAAGCATCATTTTTTCAGCCCCAAGAATTAAATATCGGTAAATTTTCATTTCTTATTCCTTAAATTTAATACAGTGTTTTAAAGAAAATCTAAGTAATTAAATCATTTTTTAGATGGGGAATATTTGGATTATGATGATGTAGTTGAACAGCCTACTTATAAAATAAATGGTTATACATTTGAACCTAAACAGTTAGCGCAAGCTTTATCATGGTACAATAAGAGTGGTTACACACGTCTGAAATCTGATTCTTACTTCAATATTGAAACCCAAGGTACGCAATGAAATTTACATCTTAACCACTATTTTTTTGGGACTTTTAAATCGATTTGTAATTCTGTTTCTTCTTCAATTTTTATAAAGGACAAATCTTGTTCCACTGTAAAGGATGAATTTACTAAAATAATTATATATTTCAAAATAATAGGTTTATAACTTTTCCAGTTAGCTCTCCTGTAAACAATGAAATCGATTTTGAAGTCCCTAGAATAGTAATTAAAAAAATATCATTGAATTATGTAACCAGTGTAATATAAGAAATTATCAGAATGTGTAAAATTATCTAAAAAGATACAATTACAATAATTTGCTGAGAAATTATAATATGATTAAATTAAAAACTAGATATAAATAATCACAGGTTTATATTTACAATATCTTATTATTGAAGTGTAGAATGAAGTAGAAACCAGGTTATTGGCTTATTCAGAACCGAGACATCACTCACGTGCGCGCGCACACACATACACACACACACACACAAACACACACATTTATATTTTATTTTTTTTATCTATTTAATCAGAAGATAAAAGAATCAATCACGGCCGGAAATCGAACCCAGGTCCCTAACCCCATAGGCCAACTATGGGGCCGCTCCCAATCGTGTTCGAATCTCTCTCTTCTGTGATCCCATCCACCAGGTCTCGCCACAATGTAGCGAAGTACCGGGCGGAGGGTAGGGGCTGAACAATTGTCCAGACTATATATATATATATATATATATATATATATATATATATATATATATATTCTGTCCTATTAAAAAAAAAAGAAAAAAATTACTTTCTTTGTCTAAACATCTTATTTTGTCTGATAGTGATGTGTTTGCATGCACCTACCTCTGTATTGAGCCTCTTCCCTTTGAGCTGTGATTTTGCTTGAATTTAATAACTTTTTACTATTCCTGATTTTCAAAGCTACGATAAGCCGATTAGTACGATTGATGATTAGTGATTTTTAGACCGCTTCCTAGTCCATTCCTGCTTAATAATGTAGTGTTTGATAACTGAAGTCTCTTCTTTAATTAAGTAATATGATTGCTATAATCTATTAAAGATTAATTTGGAACTGTTAAATCAAACTATGTTATTTGAATGCATCAGTAACTTATCTGCATACCCTATCTATACATACTAATACATGGTCTACCATAAAGTGCACAACTTTTAAAGAATTAATAAAACAGTTACATATTACTAAAAATGCTATATACCTATATATTATAGATCACAACTCCGATTTAATATAGGAAATAATGTTTGGCATATGACCACCTACACTTGGCATGCGTTGACATGCTCAATGAAATTGGCAATAACCTGCTCAACAATGTCTGGTGTGACATGTTTGCAATGGCGTGTATGATTTTCACTTTCATTTGTTCAAGAGTACACGGTTTGTCAGCTTACACTTAAGACATGACATAACTCCAGAAAACTTCAGATCGTCGTTTTACTTTAACATCTTAGTCTCATTTTCAAGATTTCAATAATAATGTTATCATGAACAAAACATGCTGTTCGTTCTTGAACCACTCCATGGCAACAACTGTATACACCAACCTTTGAGTAAAATGGGTTTTGCAATAGTAGGATGATAGATAGGCATGCCTGCATAAAACACCACTTAGGTCTCTTAATTTTTTTAGTCATAAAAAGGAAAGAAAAAAAGTTAGTCGATTTAATTGGTGGGGGAGGGGGGGTCAGTGAAGCATAATTTTTTTATCTCTAGTATGATATACATTTTAAGTGACTTGTTTTATTTATCTTAAAATGAATTTTTGTTAATATGATTTTTTTAGAGGATGACGATGTTTCAACCACTAGTATTCGAGAAAAAGAAGATGTTGCTTTTCCTGATATACCAGAATACATACCTCAAGGTATTCAACCTAAAATGTATGTCTTGAAATATTGGAAAGAAGTTATGCCCCTCGAAAAAACAACCATTGGGAGCTTGGATGCCAGATGTCTTGCTGACATTGGAATCTTCAAAGGAAGGAGCTTCACTCCTGGTTGGGGACACTCTTTACAACTCACTGCTCTTTCGACTGTCGCGGCAGTGTCTACAGAAGCTGTTCTTGGAGGGAGATCAGTTCATGACACATCACCACAGATACTACAAAGAATTGCCTTAAGAACCTCTTATGGTGAAGAAACTGATGTCAGCTTTCAAGTATGGAATTCTTTGATTATTTTAAACTATGAGGATTATAGGCCATTTAACTTTAGTAAGATCAAATTATTATTTTTCTTACTAATTTATGCTTTATAATAGCAGTTTTGGGGAGTGTCGTGTAACTCACCAGAATAAGAATCATACATATATTTCCTTTTCCGTTAGTTCAATTCATTGGTTTCAATCCTTCCTCTCAGACCAGACCCAAATAGTTATCATTCCCGATCAACCCCTATATTCCTTTCTTGCTCTGTCCTTAGGTGTAGCCTAAGGATTTAGCAGCTACCCTCTCCTTTTCAATATCTATATTAATGATCTCCAAAAATAAATCCATCTGTTCTCATCAACTACATCCCAACGAAATCCAAATCTTTTTATTCTTTCCTCCCTTTGAATTATCAGTTGCGTTTGCATTCAGGACAACCTTGAAAGGATAAGTACCTAGGCAAATCAGAATAACTTCAGGCTGAACGCTATGAAACCTCAGGTCATTGTTATAGCTTCTAATTCTCTCCTCAGAACCAATATCTCCTTCCTTCCTCTATTTCTTAACAATCTATTTTAATTTACCAATTCCTCTTCTGGAAAACCCATATCGCCCAAATTTAGGTTACCCATAGGTACTTAGCCTTAAATTATTTTACTGTTCCCAAAATCTTTTTCTACAAATCTATTCATAAGCTCCTTATATCCTCACTTACCCCCCCCCCCCCCCCCAAATAAACTAATGTAGTATTGTTTTGTGATGGCCTCTCATTGGCAATTAAGGAAAGATAAAAAAAAAAATTGAATCTAACTGCAGTCTAAGGTTTGTCTTCAGTACAGCGAGAGTCTCACTTGTCCCACCTGGCCTCTTCCCTTCTGTCCGTTGTTGATACTTCCAATACAAAAATCTCCACTCAGAGCACCCTTTCTACAGCTATAGCCTCCAACAATTTAAGTCCTCTGTTCACTTTCTGGAAACAAAGTCAGACCTTTCCAACCTTTCTACCCCTTCTCATCGAACGAGCCTGGTCCACTGCCCTCTGGAATTTCTTCCCATCTATTATCCACCGTGCTCCTTCTCAGTCCTCATTCAAATACCACTTTTTTCCATCTTACTTCCCAACAGATGCTGTTTAAGTGTAATTGTTATACTCTAGGTTTGTCTGATTAGAATTATGTAAAAAATAAATAGAAATCTATTCTCAGTCTTTAAGTTCCTACAATGTCTACAATACTTCTCAATACTTCTCAATACTTTTTTTCTTTTTCTTTTTCTTTTCCTCTTCATATATTTTTGAAGAGTTCTTTTGTTTTGCTTATTTTTAATTGATATAAATATGTTGTATTTTTATTTATTTATTTACATCGCCCACCAACAGGCAAACGACCAATGACAGGTGGTCATACATTCAATACTTTCATCACAATATATTAAACAAGTTTGTAGGAAGAGACTATTTAATTATAGATATAGAATGCTAGGCCTCAAAGTCTCGTATTATTTCAATAATTCACTTAATCATGCAGATTACATGCCAAATTTTCGCCTATTCAGGCATGTTCAGGGCTACAAGTGTATCGCAAGCAAGCTAGAAACAGACTCTTCTCAGACTTCTAGATAGAGTCTGTTTCTAGCTTGCGTGCGAAACCCTTACAGCCCCAAAGATGCCTGAATAGGCGAAAATTTGGCATGTAATCTGCTTGATTAAGTGAATTATTGAAATAATACGAGACTTTGAGGCCTAGCATTCTATATCATAATATAATATAACATAATCATAATGCTTAACCTTAGTAATAATAAAAGTAATAATGCTAACCTGTACAAATATTAGTTATTCTTTATAATAATAACACAGCAAATTAAATTATCCCTTATTACTAATGATAAATAATATACAAATGATTGATTAAAAAATAATAAAGAAGAAAAACAAAAAATAAGAGGAAAAAAGTTTTGCTGTTAAATATGACGGCCTGATATTTATTTATTCTTTTATTCATGTGCATATTTGTTATCATTTAGGGACTCTGCTGGGATCATAGGACTCATTTAGGGAGGGGTCATTTAGGACCATAATAAAGTTCTGTTTCTATCTATCTACAAGAGGGGTTGTGTGCTTTAAATAAAAAGTTTGTGAACCGTTGGGTTACTAAGTATTTATTTTAGCAAATCATATTATAAGCTTTTAAATGAGGTGTTTGGTTTCAAAACCAGGTACATCCATTTTCAACAATTTTTTAAGATTAATCAAAAAAGGATTAATTTGAACCGCTTTTGATAATCAATGGAATTTTTTAGTATTGATTTTCGAAGGATCTAGACGTTTTTGAAACAAACACATCTAACAATTTTTTTTCAACATGAAAAACTTGAAAACAATAAAGAAAAAATTGTTTAAAAAAAATGGATGTAACCAGTTTTGAAACCAAACTCCTCAAATAATATTAAATAAAGAACTGAAATGAAATATAAAAATTTAATGAAAAGTGGAATTTAAAAAAAATAATCTGGTTTGATGCATGCAACACAATTTTATTTACCAACCTGCTTGGAGTAGAATTTTTATTAAATGAAAATATCAAATTTTCAATGCCACACATATTATGAAAACACAAATATTTAAACAGGTTACAAAAATTATCACTTTGTAACAAAAATAACCATATGACTTCAGCTTCTGAACAAGGCTAACTGTCCAGTCCATCGCTCCTTATATATAGTCGTAAGGAGAACAATCGAGAACCTTCTGGGCCAGCGTAGATGATTCTCGAACATTGTAGTCACAAACATGTGCTATGACAGTTCTCTTCTATCTCTCTAGTTGTCATACGCCAGTTAGTTTTGATTAATGCATTTATTGCATTTGTCGTTATCAGTAGTGATTGGGCGACCAGTATGTGGTTCATCTTGCACATTAAAATTTCCTGAGCGAAAGCGAGCAAACCAATGCTGAAACTGGCGTTCAGTAAGGCAGTCCTCACCATAAATTTCACATAATTTCTTCTGAGCTTGCACCGCATTTTTGCTCTTTCGGAAGTAAAACAACAAAATGTGTCAATAATGCTCTCTTTGATTGTCCATTTTCAACTGTTTTTTTAACCAACTTGTTCTTTACTAATGACGCTCAGATATTTACAAAACAAAGTCTATCTTATCTACTACAACTTTTCTAATCTTGTCTACTTCATGAAATATACAGTTCAAGCTATCAGTGAGATGCACCTACCCCTCTATTTTTTGCCTCATCCAATTTCCATCACCGATAGTTAGCTTCTACCCTTGGAGCCGTGGCTACGCTCGAATTTTTTTTTTTTTTTTTTTTTAATATTTCGATCTAATTAGTTCTTTCTAATCTTTTGATTCAATTAGCAATTTTTAGACTGCCTAACTCTCCGCTCTCATTCAATTTGTATGCTTTCGAGGTATGATATCTGTAGCCCAAAAATAGGGTTAAGGGGGTGGGTGAGAGTGGTTAGACTGATTTTTAATAATATTCCCGCACCTACCCCCTATTTTTTGCCTCATCCAATTTCCATCACCGATTGTTAGCTTCTACCCTTGGAGCCGAGGACTACGCTCGATTTTAATTAATTTTTTTTTTTAATTTTATTAATATTTCTATTTAATTACTCCTTTTTACTCTTTCGATTTAATTAGAAATTTTTATACTGCCTAGGACTCCGTTCCCGTGCAATTTGTATGCTTTCTAGGTACAAAATTGCTGTCTCAATTATAAATTATGATGTCTGAATCATAAATTAGAAGAGCAGGCTGTGTGCACAGCTTATGAAAAATTTTGTTATTGTTTTACTGGCAGCAGTTGGTTGCTATCCAGAAATGGATAGCATCCAACCACTGCCAAAACCCGTATTGCCTTTCAGGAACAGTAGGGATGGCAATAAATAAATAAATATGAAATATTAGTTAATTACAGCACACTCTATTTATTGGTTATACCCCAAGTTCTCCATCTGATAGTTTATTTTCTCAAATTGGCACTGTTTCGCCTTTTTTAACACTTTCAATGCCCACCAACAATAAGCATACATCCTCGGGGGCCCAATGGTTTTTTTTATTCATTCTTGTAAATAACACTTTAATAAATCCAATCAACCATTATAACATCGATCCAAGTACCATTTACCACTTTTTTACATACTACCCGCCAGGCGGGTTGTGGGCCGTGTACTAACTCACGACCCACCTAGCGGGTCGCAGGCCATGTACATACCTTCGTATTTCTATAATGAAATCAGTTTTTAGGGCGTAATTTTTAATTAAATGTGAGAAATGGCATTTTCTTTCAATAACCCAATGAATGTAAAATGCATGTCAAATTTTTTTTTCATGGGGGGGGGAGAGGGGGGTTACATTTTTTTCTTAGTTCTTTTTTTTTTTTTTTATTATTTTACTGGGCGGTATGAAAAATTATTTCTAAATTACCTTTTTTTTTTACTTTTTATAAATCCCACAGGGTTATATGGACAGATGAAGGGAAGAATTGAAGGAGGCTGGAAGGTAGAGGAAAAATATTTAATAAAAAAATAAAATAAATTACATTCACTTTTATTAAATAAATAAATTACATCAATATATATAAATTATACACAAATTTTTGGTTGAAAAACAAATTACAATACATACAATAAATTACAATAAATTACAATCAGTATTTGTGAAAATCACGTTACTATGCAAAAAAAGTACATATTAATAAATATAAATCGTTCACAAATTGAGAAACAAGTATGAGTCTTCCAAGACATCAAAATTAATAAATAAATAAAATCAACTTACTTGTAAAAGAGACTGGTACTCCAAGAAGCGTTGCACTACACAAAACACACTGCCATGGATCAAAAAAAATAGTTTTGGAGAAACCAACACTTTCAATACACAGCGACTACTCTGTGAGAGGCCCCACAGTAAAATGAAGTAAAAACGAGAGGCCCCTGCCGATCCAGGTAGCGGGTTGTGGGCACCGAACGTGGTAAAGCATAGCCAGGCATATTGTATATTTGATGAACTATATATTTTTTATTTCAGCTTGAGCTGTTTTGTTTTATGAATTCTGTAACAAAGTTGTATCCACGGAGTTGGTCTCCATATGTTTTTTAAACCAGGCAGATTGATCCTACATTACATCATTCAATGAAGGTATAGAAGTTGATGAAAAGAAATGAAATTAGTGGAATCAGGGTCAGAAGGAGAAGTGGGATAAAATTCAGCCAAGAAATTTCGGCTCACATCCTTCAACACTAAGCCTTAAAACCTCCCTACTTTATAACGGAGACATAAATTGACAAGTTTTAAGAGGCAATAAAATACATCGTTAGAGGATGAATTTAATGTCCCAAAAGTTGTTTTTAGGCATTATTTTAACCTTTAACCTCTCGAATTTCTACCTACCCTATTTAGGAAAATATTGAGCCGTCCCCCCCCCCCAATGATTTGGTGCTGGTGACGCCCATGGAAACATCAAAGCAATAATGTAATATAAGTGAGGCTTGAACAACGGACAACGGATCATAGAAAAGCCTAACTATAATTATATTGGTAAAATTTCTTTAGGAATTTTAAAATATATTTCACCATACTCCTTTGTATTTTGGGTAACTGATATCAAGGTTAGAGATTTAAAAATAAAATGACAATTATTGTAATATTAAATATTTGTTGTAGTTGTTTTTTTTTTATGATTTCACAATACAATACAATTTCCAAAGAAGTTGAATACAAATTGCTACATGTATTTTTGTTTGCGCATGCACATTCCGAGTTACTGTTACTACTGAAATTTAATTCTATACATGGGTCATTCATTAGGTTTTCTTGGACTTTGAATCCAAATTTAATTTCCATTTAGATTAATAAAAAAGGCCAATTTCACCAAAAAACAGTAATAAAAATTTATTTTTTATTCTGGCAACGTTTCGGCTTCTAGAGCCATTTTCAAGCCTGTAAGCACATTTACATAAATTATTAATCTATAATTCTATAACAATACATAGAATTTTTTTTTTTTCTCTCTTTTATAACATTTAGCTTTTTTGTATTTTTGTACCTACCATGCATCATACTTTGGAATTTTTCTTATGGTGATTTAGAATAAAAATATTTTTAAGGTTGTAAATAAAAAACTTGTTGCTGGAGGCGTCATTTTTAAATCTAAAAAATCGTAAATAAAATTATCTTATGTTGTGTTTAGAAAGTTTATTTGCTATAGATTGATGAAAAATTATATTTACCCATCTGTCATACATTGTTATATCTGCCACCACTAACTCCGAGCAACTGATTGGATTACTATGGTATTCTGTGAGAGGGGTGGGGTGCTAAGTAGGAATGATTGTAGGCGATCGCTGATTGGGTATGAATAATTTAAAGTATCTTTTATAAAGTTTTTTTACGTGGTTCACAAACAAAGGGAAAAAAAAAAATATATATATATATGGTTTTATTTTACGTTTATTTTAAGTTTCTGTATGGTATTGGCGTATAGTATAGTATAGCGTGTATAGAAAATGTTTAAATTGTCAACATCAGTTTGTTGATTCACGGTTTTAGTCAGGTTTTTGGTTATATAGATGGATTCTAATATTCTTCTTTTGTTAGTGTTCTTTTCATGATGTATAATTTGTGCTTTCTCGAAATCAAAAACATCTTTGTGGTTCCGGGATGTTGTGATAAACCGGTTGCTAGTTTTGATTTTGTCGTTATAGCGGTACAATTTT
Organism: Aelia acuminata; assembly: GCA_911387785.2. Taxonomy (NCBI): domain Eukaryota; kingdom Metazoa; phylum Arthropoda; class Insecta; order Hemiptera; family Pentatomidae; genus Aelia; species Aelia acuminata. Next base: position 61,472,266 of record OU426982.1, on the reverse strand, counting down.
GCTTATGCTATTGTAATCTTCTTTCGAACCATTGCGATGTTTGCCCGTAATATGATTTTTCAGGACATTGTTTACAGTTTATTACTTTCACTTACTTATATATGTAATATATAGTAAGTGGAAGTATTGCGATCGTGAAAAATTTCGACTTCCGGTTTTCAACGGAAATACACGTTTTGGGGTCCCCTGAGTCGAAATGACCAAGTCCCGCGAAATGGTCTGTGTGTGTGTGTGTGTGTGTGTGTGTGTGTGTGTGTGTGTGTGTGTGTGTGTGTGTGTGTGTGTGTGTGTCTGTGTCTGTGTGTGTGTGTGTGTGTGTGTGTGTCTGTGTGTGTGTGTGTGTGTGTGTCTGTGTGTGTGTGTGTGTGTGTGTGTCTGTGTGTGTGTGTGTGTCTGTGTGTGTGTGAACAGACTAGCTCAAGAACTATAAACCGTGCGAACCTGAAATTGGGTATTTAGTGTAGGTATATGCCCGCGATGTGACAGCAAAAGTTTCATCAAAATTGCTCAAAGGGACGGGGTCCTTTATTTAATGACTTTTTAGGTTTTTTTCGATTTTGTCAAAAACGGCTCTAACGATTTTGATTAAACTGAGTATTTGATGTATTAATATGCCTGAGATATGACTGTGTGAATTTCATCAAAATTGATTAACCGGAGGGGGGACTTTACTCAATAAATTTTGTATCATTTTCACGTGTTTTTTTATTTATTCAAAATCAGCTTTAACGATTTTGATCAAACTGGGTATTTGATGTATGTATATGCCAAAGATATGATAGCCAACATTTCATCAAAATTGATCAACCGGAGGGGGGACTTTACTCAATAAATTTTGTATCATTTTCACGTGTTTTTTTTATTTACTCAAAATCTGCTTTAGCGATTTTGATCAAACTGGGTATTTGATGTATGTATATGCCAAAGATATGATAGCCAACATTTCATCAAAATTGATCAACCGGAGGGGGGACTTTAGTTAATACATTTTGTATCATTTTTACGTGTTTATTTATTTACTCAAAAACGGCTTTAACGATTTTGATCAAACTGGGTATTTGATGTATGTATATGCCCGAGATATGACTGTAAACATTTCATCAAAATTGATCAACCGGAAGGGGGACTTCACTTAATACATTTTATATAATTTTCACGTGTTTTTTTTTATTTACTAAAAAACGGCTTTAACGATTTTGATCAAATTGGGTATTTGATGTATGTATATGCCAAAGATGTGATAGCCAACATTTCGTCAAAATTGATCAACCGGAGGGCTTTACTTAATAAATTTTGTATCATTTTCACGGGGTTTTTTATTTACTCAAAAACGGCTTTAACGATTAATAAAAATAAGATATGAATATAGAAAAATGTGTGACTTTGGGAAATGATATTTAACAAAACACGTCAATTTCTTATCTAAGTAAGTTGGTAAGTGAAAGTTGTGTGTTGCGCGCACGCACCAGATTTTTTACTTTCACTTACCTATATATGAAATATATAGTAAGTGGAAGTATTGCGATCATGAAAATTTTCGACTTCCGGTTTTCAACGGAAATACACGTTTTGGGGTCCCCTGAGTCAAAATAACCAAGTCCCGCGAAATGGTCTGTGTGTGTGTGTGTGTCTGTGTGTGTGTGAACAGACTAGCTCAAAAACTATAAACCGTGCGAACCTGAAATTGGGTATTTAGTGTATGTATATTCCCGCGATGTGACAGCAAATATTTCATCAAAATTTCTCAAAGGGAAGGGGTACTTTATGTAATAACTTTTTACGTTTTTTTCGATTTTCTCAAAAACGGCTCTAACGATTTTGATTAAACCGAGTATTTGATCTATTGGTATGCCCGAGATATGACTGTAAAAATTTCATCAAAATTGATCAATCGGATGGGGGACTTTACTTAATAAATTTTGTATCATTTTCACGTGTTTTTTTTATTTACTCAATAACTGTTTTAACGATTTTGATCAAACTTGGTATTTGATGTATTTGTATGCCCGAGATATGTAAAAATTTCATCAAAATTGATCAACAGGAGGGGGGACTTTACTTAATAAATTTTGTCCAATTTTTACCTTTTTGATCGATTATCTCAAAACCGGCTTTAACGATTTTTATCAAATTCGTTATGTTTAATGAAAATTAGTTGTTATTTAATATCAGGTAAGCTTTGTCATTATTAAAATGTTCTGAGGGGGCTTAAATGGGGAAGGGGCTTTTTTTGTTTTTTTATAAAGTACCTTTGTTTTAGTTTATATTGAGAAATTAACTGTCTCTCATCACGCTTAAAAATAAGAAATGGCTAAGTATGATATATGAAGAAAATCAAGTAAACATATACAGGAGAAAAAAAGAAAAATATTCAGTCAACTCATTAAACTCGTTGAGCCCACGCATGCCGAGTACGCCTTTAATGACAGACCATTGTTCATAATTAAAGCCGTTCTGTTCATTTGAGAAGTAGCAATTAACAAAATGCATTAATTTCTAATCTAAGTAAGTTGGTAAGTGAAAGTTGTGTGTTGCGCGCACGCACCAGATTTTTTATATATTACGTTTGTCAATTTTTCTTTTGGAATCTTGTCTTTAGTTTTTGAATATATTTTATTGATCTTATTCACTGTTTTAGTTCCAAATTTTATGTCGCTTAAATCATATTTTCTGAAAGTGTTTTCTACTCTATTAGTTAGCCCTTCTATATATGTTACTCCAAAATATTTGTTGAGGGTTATAAAATATGACTTGGGGTTGGTTTGTTTGTTAACATCATTTGTGTGCGTAGTGCCTATATTCTCCTTATAGTTTTTGATATATTATTTTGAACATTAAAATAGTTTGTGATTAAGTTTCTATTGCACTTTTTAGTATCTATTTCAATTGTACTACTTTCCCCGTGAGTAAATATATTTCACCATACTCCTTTGTATTTTGGGTAACTGATATCAAGGTTAGAGATTTAAAAATAAAATGACGATTATTGTTATATTAAATATTTGTTGTAATTGTTTATTAAAAGTAAAAGTTGGGGGAGGGGGGGTATTATATAGATTTAGCGATTCTTGATTGAGGTTTCGAAATTATTTTTGAAATTTAATAACACATTTTTGAAATTACTCCCAATTAATACTTAGGTTGAAATTTACTGTCTTTATATGTGCCATATCCATTTCTATTGTGCGTATTGAAGTTTGGTGCGATATTGTGTTTTCTTGTGAAGTTTCGATAGACACTGATACCAACTTGATTATCTCACTTTAGATCGTGCAATTCGTTTTTTTTTTTATGATTTCACAATACAATAAAATTCCAAAGAAGTTTAATACAAATTCCTACATGTATTTTTGTTTGCGCATGCACATTCCGAGTTACTGTTACTACTGAAATTTAATTCTATACAAGGGTCATTGATTAGGTTTTCTTGGACGTTGAATCCAAATTTAATTTCCGGATTTTTGAGCGATCATGTGTATTCCAAATTATTTCGATAACATTGATCAAATAATTTAAATTTTTCGGATTCTAGCAGTAATAGGGAATCCACTCAAGGTTACTATATGTTTGCTTCCCCTCACCAAATTCAAAATAGATATTAAATCAGGCTCTCGATTCCCTAAAAATTTAAAATTAGCTTTCTAAATTTACTATTTTCGAAAAATTTATCCCCTGTTCGCGTTCCATTATATATATTTCTCAAGTTCGGCTAATTGAACAAAACAATCGATAGTGGAATTCATTGGACAGTCGCCATTCTGTCCGCATTAATGTGTGCTGCAGCCGGACATTCTTTTACCTCTAGTATTATAGCGAGTTTATTAATGAAGACAATGGAGTAAAAGTCAGAGCTCCCTGAGCTGAGAGGTAGAGTAAAGAGGCTGGTGAAGAGAAGAGACGACACCGCAAAAAGCCGAAAATCAAGAAAAGCCTGCTGCCCACAAGAGTACCTTTATTCGATATCCAAATTCAGGTTTATTGTTATTAAAATTGTAAAATTGTTATTAACTTCTTTAAATCCCTAGAAATGTTGTAATTCTTTATTAAATAAAATTACATCTTACAAACACCAATTTTTTTTTTTTCAAAATGATTTAACTTGATACAGTCCATTTACATTTTTTCAAAGCTGCCAAATGGTCGAAGCTTAATATATTTTTTTTTTTTAAATGACAGACCAAACACCCCCACTAACATCATGAATTATTAATGAAACCCTAAGGTTAAAATAATTTGATCGATGAATTGTAATAAATCTTAATTCGATAATATTGTAACGTTAAACCAATAAGCAAATAAAAAAAATAAAAAAACCATATGGCATAACCTCCCGGACCGCTTGTTTGAACAAAGTAAGAGGTTGGAACGAACTGTTTGGGTCTAGATCTTTCCGTGGCCTAGTCCACAAAGGCGTAGATCTTCCTACATTGTTCTAGAATGATCCAGGCCTGACTATTTCCGATTATATATAAGGAGCAGTGACTGAACGAGTTAGTTGAAGTCTGTGTCTTGACTGTGTTGCTCAAGTCATATGATTGTGTGTTATAACGTTATCAATTTTGTAACCTGCTCAAGTGTTTAAGTTTTATTAATTTGTTGGCATTGTGATAACTGTATATTTCTATTAATAAATATTCTTTAACCCACATAAGTGTTACAACTGGTGTCAGGTGTGGGGTTTACAGGAAAAAAAAATGCCAGGTAAAAGAATTGGAGAACTTAAAGTAGCGGAGCTGAGGAGAGAATTAGAAGAGCTTGACTTAGACACTACAGGTACGAAGACGATCTTGTTGGCTCCGTACGTGAGTATTACTTGAGTCAAGGCCTAGATCCTGAAACTGTAGAGTTTGAAGATAGCTCTTTTAAGGCCGCTTTAAATAATTTGTCGGCTGAAATTAAAAGCCAGTCTGCCGAGCTAAATGAAAAGTTGACCAGCCTGTCTGGTGAAATAAATGAAAAATTGGTCAGCCAAACTGCTGAAAGAAATAGTTTAAATGAAAAATTTACCAGACTTAATTCCAATTTGTCTGCCGAGTTTAATGATAAGATAAATAGCCATAATAATAACCTGTCGGCAGAAATAAATGAAAAGCTGATCAATTTGTCTAGCGAAGTGAACGACAGGCTTGCCCAACAAGAAGCGAGGACTGCTGCGTTCGAAGAGGAGGTTGAGAGATTAAAAAGGGCGTTGGAAAAAGGGGTCCAGGCGGTCGTCAGGGAGCAGCTCTGCACACCATTATTAGACGAAGAAGCACGTGAACCCGCAGTTATGGAGAGCCGAGCCAGGATAAAACCACCGACGTTTGATTGTAAGTCATCCTGGTCGAATTACCTTAAGCAATTCAATGCTGCGGCCAGTGCTAATGGGTGGTCTCCAAGAGATAAGGCAGTTGCCCTTACGGTGGCTCTCAGAGGCGACGCTCTGGATGTCCTATAGACCCTTAACGCCGACGATGCACGATACGATTTTAACATGCTAGTAAGCCGGCTAGAGATGCGGTTTGGCCACGCCCACCTCGAACAGGTATATCAGTCCCAGCTGAAGAGCAGGAAGTAGAAGGCAGCCGAGACTATTCAAGAGTTCGAAGCGGACGTTGCCAGGATGGTAAGACTGGCTTATCCAACAGCCCCAGACAGTTTGTTAGAGTGCTTAGCAGTCCAAGCTTTCGTCGACGGCTTGAGGGACTTGGAGCTTCAGAGAGCGGTACGTCTGACTCGCCCTAAATTACTAGTAGACGCTCTATCCACAGCACTGAAATTTGAAGCGGCTACCGAGGCTTCTCGTAGTCAGGCATGTGTCCGAGCTATGACCAATGCCGACACAGAGGATGGGCAGCAGGAGTCAGAAAACCGTAAAAATTTTGAAGACGCGGTTCTGAAAGTTGCGAATGCTTTGGAGTCCAGAAAAAGGAGACCGGTACGCTTTTGGAGCTGTGGGGAGCTCAGGCACCTTAGGTGCGCCTAAGCCACAGGGAAACTAAGATGGGTCGACTCCTGGAGGGCGACATCGACCCAACAATGTCTTTAAGACCCTCCCCTTGTGGTGGTAGCCTCTTTGGGACACAGAACTGGTAGTTTATATGTGGATGGCATTCAAGGCAAGACTAAGAATTTAGACCATTGCTTCTTATATTTAGTCTGAAATCGAACATTCCAGGACGTAGAATATTCTCATTATATCCAGAACATGTACTACGACAGTTATTTAACTGTTCCAACAAAAAGTCTTTAACTCTTTTCAATGTAACAGACAAAATCATTTGATCTTGTTTCACATTAAAATAACAATATAGATTTATAAATTATTGTCATTTTATTTTTAAATCTTTTACCTTGATATAAGTTATCTGAAAAACGAAAAAACTGTCAAAGGAATATGGGAATATTATTTTAAATGTCCAAACAGAAATTAAAGTAATTATTTTTAAATTGAAACCTAAAAACCATAATTTTATGAATTTATTCAAGCCTGAAAAAAGTTACACTCGACTTGGAAAAGGTTACAATTGATTTGGAAAAAGTTACATTTGTCCTGGAAAAGGATATATATATTATAACTCATGTATCTTCAATTGTTCAAATGTTAAGATAAAGTGTAACTTTGCGTTTAAATTTTTTATCAACTTAAGACCAGCATAGCATTTAGTGTCTCAATTATTACTTCAAAGATACATTCAATAATTTTTATATATTTCAGATTACTGCTGAAGCTCACTTGGAGTGTGCTTTAAAACATAGTACTTTTGTTCAGAATGATAATGGATCTCCATTTGTTACTCCCAGTATTGGATTCTCTGGACTCCATGATCATCATTCAGTTTCCCAACAGCTTTTAGAAAGTTCTTCAACAGGTAGCACAGAAGCACTTCACGCGAGTATTTGGGGACTTTGTCAGGCGCTCTGGGGATATTTACCGATCAATGGTGATTTTTATTTATAAGTAATTAATAAAATTTTAATAAATCAGATCATTGAGCTTGTTGAATTTAATGTTTGTTTTTTTATAATCAGAAAATATTTCATGAATCATTATGATATCAATTTTATATAGTGTTTTAATTTGTTATGAGAAAATAGAAGCTCAGAAAAATGATAAGTGATTCAAATTGTTACTTAAGATTATTTTCTTATGTTTATTTGTAATTATACCTCTATCTAGTTATAGAATTAGAATGATGTAATGCTTATTTACTTCAAAGATTGATTTTCTTTGTTTAATAAATAATAATAAAATAAGAAATGCTTTTATTGACAATATAATCAACATATTATATAATGTGAATGTATATGAATTAATGCTCTTGGTCAAAGACCATCAGAAAAAGCCCAACAGCATTATTTCACATATAACAATTTTTATGTAGTAACACATAATAAACATAATATAGGTACGAATAAACATATTAGTATGTTATACTCTGAAAACAACAAATATTTAACTTGACAATATAAATAACAGAATGCCAATAAAAAAAATCTGGTGTTTTCGCGCAACACACAACTTTCACTTACCAACTTACTTAGATTAGAAATTAATGTTGTGTTAATTGCCACTTCTCAAAGTTACACATTTTTCCACATTCATTTCTTATTTTTGTTTTCATTTGCTCTACAAAAAAACACTAATATCTTTTATTATTAAATAAAAGTTTTTACATGTGATAATTCGGCTATGCAAGCATAATACTCCAAGTCGTCTGATTTTATAATTCTCTATGTAGGTACTTGTTGAAAATTTCATTTAGCTACCATGAAACAAATAAATTCCATTAAATGAACAGAGCGGCTTTAATTATGAACAATGGTTTTCTTACTTAGAATTCCCGATTCAATATCCTGGAGAATTTTTAATTTTTCGTCGATTGATAAAGATTTATGTTTGTGACACACGTTTACCAACGAACTCATTGAGTATTTTAAAAAATCTGGTGTGTGCGCGCAACACACAACTTTCACTTACCAACTTACTTAGATTAGAAATTATGTTAATGCCATTTCTCAAAGTTACACATTTTTCCGCATTCATTTTTTATTTTGGTTTTCATTTGCACTATAACAAACACTAATTTCTTTTATTATTAAATAAAAGTTTTTACTTTAGATAATTCGGCAATGCAAGCATAATACTCCAAGTCGACTGATTTTATAATTCTCTATGTACTTGTTGAAAATTTCATTTAGTTACCATAAAACATACATGGAACATGGAAATAATTTCCATTAAATGAACAGAACGGCTTTAATTATGAACATTGGTCTGTCATTAAAGGCGTACCCACGCATGCCCAGGCTCAACATGTTTTATGAGTCGACTGAATATTTTTCTTTTTTTCTCCTCTATATGTTTACTTGATTTTTATCATATCTCATTTTTAGCCATTTCTTATTTTTAGGCGTAACGAGAGACAGTTAATTTCTCCATACAAACAAAAACAAAGGTACTTTATAGGAAACAAAAAAGGCCCCTTCCCCATTGAAGTCCCATCAGAACATTTTAATAATGATAAAGCATACCTGATGTTAAAGAACACCTAATTTTCATTAAACATGGCGAATTTGATGAAAATTGTTAAAGCCGTTTTTGAGATAATAAAAAAAAAGGTAAAAATTGGAAAAAACTTATGAAATAGAGTGCCCCCTCTGTTTGACCAATTTTGATGAAATGTTGGCTATCACATCTTTGGCATATACATACATCAAATACCCAGTTTGATCAAAATCGTTAAAGCCGTTTTGGAGTAAATAAAAAAAACACGTAAAAATGATTGAAAATTTATTAAGTAAAGTCCCCCCTCCGGTTGATCAATTTTGATGAAATTTTTACAGTCATATCTCGGGCATATTAATATATCAAATATTCGGTTTCATCAAAATCGTTAAAGCCGTTTTTGAGAAAATCGAAAAAAACTAAAAAGTTTAAAATAAAGTACCCCCTCCCTTTGAGCAATTTTGATGAAATTTTTGCGGTCACATCACGGGCATATACATACACTAAATACCTAATTTCAGGTTCGCACGGTTTATAGTTGTAACACACACTCACGCACAGGCACAGAAACAGGCCCAGGCACGCACGCTCGTACACACACACACACACACACACACACACACACACACACACACACACACACACACACACACACACACACACACACACACACACACACACACACACACACACACACATGCACGCACACAGACGCGCGCGCGCACACACAGACGCACACGCACACGCACACACACTGACCATTTCGCAGGACTTGGTTATTTGGACTCTGGGGACCCCAAAATGTGTATTTCCGTTGAAAACCGGAAGTCGAAATTTTTCACAATCGCAATACTTTCCCTTACTATATATTTCATATATAGGTAAGTGAAATTAATAAATATACAAAATATAAACAATAAATATCCAACCAATAAACCTTGACTCACACTCACTTTCTTTCACTTAAAACACTCCCCTACTCATAAATATTTCTCTTTTCTTTTTTTAAATAATATATAAATATCAACGATATAATAACATAGATAAACAAATAAATATTTCTCAATTAAAACCATATATCTATGTATTCACTAGTCTCTTTTCCATTACTATTCTTTTTATCTATTATATTCCTTTATTAAATTATATTTATAATACCACGATTGTTTAGAGTAAACAGTCTGAGCAATCCAGTTTTTCCCATTTAAATATTCTAAAACCTGTTTTCTGCTTGTTTGTTACATTTGAAGAAGAAAAAAAAAAGACAAAAATATATATATATAACTTTCTTTTGTGCCCTTTGACTGTCTTAGTTAATGTTTAATAATATTTTTTTTAGCGGAACCAAATAGCCACCTATGCCTCATGCAAAGGAAATTGGCATTATCTGATTGGCTGAAAAATGCAGTGTTATCAAGTGTTTCTGATGACATAAAACGAGTTGAAAATTTAGAAAGTAATGATTCCTCAGTAATGAAAGTTTACACTTATCTCACTGGAAATCAGGTGTCCGAGGCATGCCAAGCTGCTCAGAGCATAGGTATGTTAAAAAAAAATCTTATCAATTTATTTTTTAAAATTTATTTCAGGATGTTTAGCAGTACTGGCTTCTAAAATTCCCATTTCTATACCACATTATCACCTCCCTGCCTCTGGATAAAAAGATTTTTTTATAAATTAATACAATGAGAGGTAGCTCAAATTCAAGATAGCACTAGAAAATAGTTAGAATTTCAGATTTCTTTAACACGGTGGTCCAATTTTATGTTATCGGGGAATGTGTTTTTAAAAAAATATTCAATTTGCATATGAGTGGCGGGGGGGAGGGGGCGCACTATGGAAAAGTTAAATATTTGTCTTATTGTTACCAACACAATGCCAATAATCAGCAGATTCGTGACTTTAAAATAGTAACTCAAATTGTAGAAATCCGATATGTAATGAAGCTGTAAATTGCTATTGAATAACTTACTAATAACTTCACTATTTTCTATTTCCCTCCTCTATATTAATTAACATTTTTGTTATTATTAGAATTCACAATGTCTATTTATTTAAGTGCTAATAGGTGCACAATGATTTTCGTTAACCTGTTTTACTATAACAAATAAATTCTTGTAAAGGCGACGCATAATTTGGGAAAAAAGCAGATTTTCCTAGTACAAGCCGGAAAAAATAGATTTGGCTACTGGATGCTTATCCTCCCTAAATCTCGAAAGAAAATGAAGTGTTTTATTAATAAATCAACTTACACAGCTATCTGTTGGAAATGCATAGAACTTACAAATAATCATACCCAATTGTAGTATAAGCATTTAATATGCAAAAAAAGAAATATTGAGGCCAATAATCGAGATAAAAGTATCCTATCTTTCAAATTGGACAAAAATACACACAATGAGGCAAACTTCATCAAAATCGGTTGAGTAGTTTCTGATTTTACCTCCTACAAAAATCGGGACACGAGATTTTTATATATATGAAGATATATATCAGATACTATAAATATATATAATCATCTAATAAATATATATATTTCAGAAACTACTCAACAGTTTTGATGAAATTTGGCTATATGTATTTATGTATACATATTAATTAGGTGATTATGTACTGATTATATATATTTATAGTGTCTGATATATATCGTTATTTTATTATTGTTTCAATAACCCAACGCTCAATTGTAGTATAATAAACGCGCCAATGGTAGACTATGGATGATCAAAGACTATTTTCCCTAATCCCTGTTTGTTGGTGCATAGTGTAACATTGAGAAAGCAGTTGAAATTTCATATGTGATTATCCAAAAAAATAAAAATAGTTTTTCGAGTTTGAACCATCTTCTTGCCGTGCGAAATGTGCATAATAATCACTGTGTTAGCAAGGTATGGTTTTTCAACTATAATCTGTTACAACTTTCGATCTGTTGAATGTAACGTCATAGAAATGGTCCTATTAGATCCAGAAGTAAAGAAATTACAGAAGATTCATAGAAACTTTTTTTTAAAGATTTTTCTTCCATTTCAACCTCCCTTAAAATATCCCCCCCCCCTTAATTTGGGCGGACTTTGCAGATCTCGAATCTTACTACTAATACCAAATCAAATAAAAAATTTCATGAAGGTATAATTTTCTACCACATTTCTTTTTATCCCGAACTATGAGGGGTGATAAAATCTTATTGAAAAAATGCTGAAATTAGAGTTACGTCATTTTTTCAACTGGTAGGCTCATCATACATAGTAATCAAGCCAACTTCTTTTTCATAACTACAATTAGAACACTTCAAACCTTTTATTTTCGATTTATATTCAGTCAAGTTATTTCTTTTTTTTTTTTATGTCGTGTTTTTATTACTACTACTAAGAAGTTTTCACTCATATTGCATTAAATTTACTTATCTTTATATATATAAAAATCTCGTGTCCCGATGATTGTCAGATGTAAAATCAGAAACTACTCAACCGATTTTGATGAAATTTGGCTCATTCTGTGTAGTTTTGTCCAACTTAAAAGATATGATAGCTTTTATCTCGATAATTGACACCAATATTTCTTTTGTTGCAAATTAAATGCTTATTATTACTGACTGACCGATGTTTCGGTTTCGGCCGAGCAAAAACTAGCTTTTGGGTCTGATATCTATAAGAAAGAAGTAGGACTACACGATTTCAGCTTGTTTGCTGGATCTCTTTCATGTCCTTTAACACCCTTAGATTTAATAATGTGAAGTATCTGTTATTTTAGTTAGTTACACTTGTATTGTATTATGATTAAACATTTTTCTCATACTTTTGGTATCTTTAATTGATCAAAAACTTTAGAAACAAAAATGTGACAGTGACAAACCTAAATTACATATGTCTTAAATTATATCAAGTTAATTAAATCGTCTTAAAATGTAATGAAACCATTCTTTTCAAAAAGAATTCTTTACGTTGAGTGTAAAGAATAGTATTTATTCTTTACCTTGAGCGTTAAGAAGCTTTTTGTGCTCTTAATTATTTTAATAATGAAATTTGTTTACTAAAAAGTGAGATTGACGCTAAATAAGAACATATATATATATATATAACAACAAAACCTACTACCACTATTAGATTCGACTTGAGCCCCCCTTTTTATAACAAGATTACTGACTAAAATATTTTTTTCTCATTTGATTTTAATCTGTGAACATGTCGGGTTTCTCCAACAACTAATTTAAGTTTAAGTATTTAGAATATATATTCTTATTTAGTTTATATATATATATATATATATATATATATAATAGTGGTAGTAGGTTTTGTTCTAGGATCATGTATGAAATAAGACTAGTTGCAAAAACCAACTTTTCGATCTTGGCAGCCCCCCAACGGATCACCAAAACTTTTTTCTGTTTTCACCTTGAAATGAAGTAAAATGTTTTTGACAAAAAAACTTCTAAACATTTTTTAACTAGATTATATCCGCTAAAATTTGAAACCAAAACTGACTCAGTAGACTAAATAGTTTCTAAGGTACAGCTTTACGTATTCAATAGGATGTCATTTTGTATTCCATCTGCTTTATTATGGCAAAGATTTACTACTATTTTTATTATCTGTCTTTTTTCTACGTTTATACATTTGTCATTATCGACTATCCAAAAACGTTCGTTACTACTGAGTTGAGAATGTTGGGTCATTATACTCTGATTATCTTTTGGATTTCCATCAGTTTCCTCTGGTGGTTCAAGATCAACTATTTTTTCTACAGTAGTTCCAGCATTTCCTTCCGGAGCTATTCCTTCTTGTAACAGTTGCTCTATAAACGCTCCATAATCTGAAGATAAAGAATCAGGTATATCTATTGCGGGTGTTTCTTCAATTTCCATATTTTCTATGGCGTTAATTTTGTTTCTTCTTGAGAGTGCATCCGCTACATGATTTATTTTACCTTCTATATGCTTGATCTCAAATTCAAATTCCTGCAGTTTCCAAATCCACTTCATAATTCTAGAATTTCTATTTTTTATAGAAAATACCCATGTGAGTGGTTTGTGATCCGTTTGCAATAAGAATTTGAATCCATATAGGTAAGGTTTAAACAACTGAGTGAAATACATGATACTCAATAATTTTTTTTCTATTGTCGAATAGTTCTCTTCCGTTTTGGAGAGGACTCTTGAGCCATAGGCGATTGGATGATCTACTCCATTTATAACTTGATTAAGCACTCCTCCGATTTCTTGATTAGATGCGTCTGCCGTTAAAATGAATGGTTCCAGTCAGGATTTTGTGTCACTATATATCCTAAAAATTTCAATTCTGTTTTGAAAAATTCAGTTTTGTCCAACTGAATGCTTAGGTTGTGCTGTTTTAAACGCTGTAACACTAGTTCAATGTCTTTTAGATGTTCTTCTTCATCTTTTGAGTAGATGATTATATCTTCTACATAAGCCATTGTCTTAGGTAGATTTGCTATTGCCATTTTTATCATTCGTTAAAATGTCGGTGGGGCATTACAAAGTCCAAAGGGCATCCTTAAAAAATTGTAATGACCGTTTTCCGTGCTGAATGCTGTTTTAGCGATAGAATCTTGATCCAATAATATTTGATGAAACCCTGTGTTAGATCTAAGGTGCTAAAATATGTTGCTCCTTTGAGTCTATTCAAGACTCCTTCGATATTTGGCAAGGAAAATTTGTCTTTTACTGTTTCTTGATTTAGTTTGTGATAGTATATGACCATTCGCACCTTTTTTATTCCGCTTGCATCCATCTTTTTCGACACTATCCATAGTGGCGAATTATGAGGAGAATTGCTCGGCTGAATAATACCGTCTTTTAGCAACTTAGAGAATTCATCGTTTATCTGTTGTTTGAATTGCTCGGGATATCTATAATTCCGAGTATAGATAGGATTTTCGTTTTTAGTTACTATTTTATGCTTTAATAAATTGGTAGGTTTTAATTTTTCATTTTCTCTTTTCATAATTTCTCCATTTTTAGAAATTAATGCAACTAGTCACCCCGTCAATGTGATCGTGTCTTATCACATTTCTTATTTCGTCTAAATTTGTCATTAAGTGACATTCATTAGTTTTTTTATAGTTTGAATGGTCGATCACTATGTGATTATCTTCTCAATTCACTGACGTGTTTAAATCTTTCAACATTCATACCCTAATAAAAAATCGTAATTATCATTTACAGTGCGACAACTTAAGTAATTTACCTGAGGGCGGAGCTTAAATAAGCCTACTTCCCCTTTGGTGCTAAATTTGAAGTGTGTCAGGTTATGTTATTAATGATGACAAACAGATAGAGAGGACATAGAAATCAATACAAGGGTACTATATTTCATGAAATAATTATCATTGGCAATAAAAAAAGATTCAGAAATAAATTTACTATCAATATTCAAATTATTATTCCAAAACATTATTTAATAAAAATAAATATTTAAATTTTATAAATTCAAATTAAAAAATGAAATGTAAAAATACTAAACAATTTTTTTAAAAAAAGATTTATTTACAATTATGCATAAATAGAATTGTTTTCAATTTGAATAAAATTAAATACAGCAAACTTAATCAAAATATAATCACAAACTAAAAAATAATACAATTTTTCATAATATAAAATACAAAAGTGCAATAAATCAAAAATTCAATAACATGATTTTTTTTTTTCTTTCTGAAAATTTAAAACTCAAAACAGTGGAGGACAATGATATTATAATGATCACTAATCACATTAATGCAGTATTTACAAAAAACATGAAAAATTGGTAAATCACAGTAATAATCATGATTGTATAGGATAAAATAAGTCTGATATGAAGTAAATTACACAAATTTCATAAACACATCTATCACATTAAATGAAATTTATTTATTTTTTGTAAAAAGAAATTTAATATGACCAAATATTTCATCTTATTCAGCATCGCTGCATTCACTCGAAAAATCCTCGGATATAGAAGTGTCACCTAATGAAACAATAATTTCTTCAATGGCAACATCAATGACACCATCCTTTAACCAATAATCTTCAATTTTCTTTACATGCTCACAGCATGCTTTCCATTTTTCTTTGGTGTATTTACTGAATATTAATTCCAGGTATTCTCTTTTTTCATTTAATGAAGTAGATAGGCAGGCACCCTTGTGCTACCCTATTTTTTATATCACACTAATTCAATGGGGTTTAACTCAGGATGATATGGTGGCAAATATAATAGACTGTGACCATTATCTTTCAACAGTTCCTCCACAACAAATTTCTTTTCAATATTTAATCTCTTGCAGATTTCTATTAATTCTGGCTTTTTCATTTCAATACTGAAGGGTATTTGGTTGACCTTAAGCCACTCTACAATGACCACCACACTATTTTCTGGCATATTTGGTATTAGTAGTAGTTTTTTTCTTAATACCTGAGTTGAGGAACCTGTCATATTTAAGTTTACTGAATGTTTTCCATTATCTACTCCTGTTGGAGTTAATATAGAGAAAGGTCGTTCGGTTTTTTTAAATTGTATTGTTCTATTATTCTGGGGTGTTCATAGTTTTTAGATGCTCCAGTATCTATAAGCCAAATTTTATTATTAAAGTCTTTTATACTTGGCAACTTTGTGGTGTCATTTAAATGATAAACAGGTTTAACATTTTTATTACAATTAATAGTAGAATAAGAATTAGTTTTTAACTTAGAATTATCATTATTATTAGCGTTAAGGAGGGTCATCTTTTTTTTACATGCTGTCCTTGTATGTTTGTTCTATTGGCGGTGGATCGTCGGTGTGCAAGCCGTTGGATAAAAAATCATTGAATATAGAAGTTAAATTGTGAATTTCATCATTTTCAATGTGATGCGCTTTGTCAGATACAGTTCTCATAGAGACTGTCTCAGGTTTTTCTAATTTTTCAAAATGATGTTGACGAAATTGTCCCGAGTTTGGTTTCTTAAAGAATTTATGTTGGTCTTGTTGATTCCATTGGTCTTTGATAATTATTTTGAGGTTGATAACTACTTTGGGGTTGATAATTATTTTGTGGATGATTAAAATTTTGTCTAGGTTGGTAATATTGCTGAGGTTGAAGGTTCTGTTTTTGATTATTATATTGTGAGTTATAATATTCTTGTCTAGGTTTCTGAAATTGTTGAGGTTTTTGCTGGAACTTATTTTGAATTGGTTTTTGATTAGGAATCTTGTTCTGTTGTGTTCTCCTAGCACCTTATAATTGATAACCTATAGTAGAAAATGTATTTTTCAATGAATTTTTAATATCTTCTAAATTGTTATAAATTATATGCGTAAATTGTCTTAATGGATGCAAATTAAGAACAGAGGTTGTTGCAATTGTTTTATCATAAATTTTAAGATTTCCCGATTCATCTTCTGTAAATAACTTTGTAACTAAATTTCTACGCTTTTCAATTAACTTATTTATATAACCTACTGGGTGTTCATTATGTGCAGATTTAGTATCTAAAATTTTTTTTAATATTAATTCAGTGCTTCGCGAGGCGTAGAATTGTTTCTTTAAGTAATCAATAAGTTGTTTAACATCTTCGAATTCTTTATCACAGCAAAGTTCTTCTGGTTCCCCCGTTAATTTTGACAAGGCTTGTATCAGAATGGATTTTTGTTTTGTAAGTCTGTAAATATTATTTGATTGACAAAATTCCTCTGTTAAATATTCTAGGTTTGAAATGTATTTAATTAATTTTTGTGGGTTTCCATCGTAAATGGGAACTATTTTAAATTCACTAGGAGTGATTCTAATATTTGGATTCATTTTAAATTCAGAATTAGTTAAGTCTGGAATATTTCTTAATCTATTTAGTCTATCACTAAGTGACATAAAATACTTATAAATTAAAATAAAATCTTAAATGAACTAATCTTAAATTCTAACCTGCTGTATTTTTCTCCTAAGAGGTTCTTGATAAGTCTTATTCAAGATGAGATTATTCATTAATTCTTGACTCGAGTTAGATCTTAAGAGATCAGCAATGTTACTTTTTATTCAAGAGTATGATGAACAAGTTCCACAGTGACTACTTGAAATTAGATGAAGATATTCAGAACAGTTAGTTAAAAGGAAGTGTATACCTTAGTCTTCTGTATGAAGAAATTCCTCGATGAATTCTTGATTGAAGTTCTAAGTCTGAAAATCTAAGAATAAGCCCTCAAGTCCCTATTTGGGCACTAGTTTAATAATCTTCATCATGAATCACTTTTTAAAAAGAACTCTATTGAAAAAACACAGAATACTGGCTATAAACTATCGCTAGGACATAATAACTATGAAATTATCTACTACTGAAGGAACAAGCGGTCAATGAGACGACCAGATATATAGGAATTGAGACTTGCTTTTATTTTGTTTTTTAATCATTGTCACAATTTCTTTCCTCTACTGCCCAGACAAATGACTGGGTTCATCCACGTTATGTTATTCTTAGGGGAAGAGGTCCCAGAATAGAAATTACTTTCTTTTGCTTCTTGAATTATTTGTTATTGGGATGTAGTGTGCATGAACAGATAAAACATTCTTTCTGGATAATACAATTCTTGTTACCTGGTCTGAGATAAAAAATATTTGTTGCGGTTTTTAGATAGCAATGTCTTATGGTATATATAATAAGAAATATGAAGGTTTTCTTGGGTTTGCTTAGCTATCAAGTAGAGAGGGATCAATCTAATTCATTCACTTAGAGTTAAGTTTTCCTGTACCAAGCATTTATAAATGTCCATGCTTAGGGTTATCATTTGTACATTTTGATTTTGAAGTATTTTGTCTTAGAATATTTATTGAAAATCATGCATTTTTAATGATAAAAAAAAAAAATTGACATTGAATTAACTTTTATTCTAGGTGATTTCCGCATGTCTTTACTTTTATCCCAGTGCGGCAGTGGACCTGGTGTCAGAGCTAGAGTTCAACAGCAATTATTGCAGTGGAGAGAAACGGAATCAGACCAGCATATTAATACTGCAAGGATTAAGGCAATGATGCTGATTGCTGGAATACCAATCCACAATGCCTCTGACAGGCAAATCAATACCTGCTCTGATTTAGACTGGCTGAGGGCTTTCGCTCTCCATCTATGGTAATTTGTTTTTCTAATTTGCTCCTTTCTTGATGTATAGGTATATTGAGGGAAAGTTATGTTCCTTCTGACTATTTTTAAATTTTATTTTTACTTTTACTTACCTATCTATGAAATATATAGTAAGGGAAAGTATTGCAATCGTGAAAAATTTCGACTTCCGGTTTTCAATGGAATTACATGTTTTGGGGTACCCGGAGTCCAAATAAACAATTCCCGCGAAATGGTCTGTGTGTGTGTGTGAACAGACTAGCTCAAAAACTATAAACCGTACGAACGTGAAATTGGGTATTTGGTATATGTATACACCCCTAATATGAAATTGATCAACCGGAGGGGGCACTTTATATTATAACTTTTTTTCCGATTTTTACATTTTTTTCGATTTTCTCAAAAATACCTATAATGATTTTGATTTAACTCGTCATGTTTAACGAGGATCAAGTATTCTTTAATATCAGGTAAGCTTTATCATTATTAAAATGTTCTGAGGGGGTTAAAATGGGTAAGGGGCTTTTTTTGTTACCTATAAAGTACCTTTTTTTTTTTTTACATGGAGAGATTATCTGTCTCGTTTCACCTCAAAATAAGAAATGGCTAAATATGAAATATGAAAAAAATCAAGTATAGGAGAAAAAACGAAAAATAAACCGTCAAATCATAAAACATGTTGAGCACATGCCTGCGCATGTGCAGTACGCCTCTATTGACCGACCATTTTTTATAATGAAAGATGCTCTGTTCGTTTAATGGAAATCATTTGTTTCATGGTAACAATATATTGTTTTCAACTATATAGAGAGTTATAAAAATCAGAAGACTTGGAGTATAGCCGAATTATCTCTAGTAAAAACTTTTATTCTATAATTAACAAAATTGGTGTACTTTATACCATATTACAATACAAAAAAAAAAAGAAAAAAGTAAATGAATGTGGAAAAATGTGTGACTTTGAGAAATGGCATTTAACAAAACACTATTACTATTCGAAGTACGTTGGTAATTGAAAATTGTCTGTTGCGCTCATTGCACCAGATTTTTCTTTAGTATTTTTGATTTTTAATCATTAAGAATGAAGTTTAATCATACTTAAAATATTTATATACCTTATGTATTTTTTGAGAAACTGTAGGATACTTTTTTTTATTATTTTGAAGGGAAAAATGTTTTCATTATGAACTCCATGTTTTACTTTGGTCTTAGGTATGTTGTACCACCGACCACTATATTCACGAGAGGAAAAATTCCCATAAAACCTTAAATAATTTGGTATTCATTTATTGATCATAACTAAGTTTTTCAAAATATTAAAAAATAATTGGCCCATGCAAATAATTTGCACACACACCATATTAATCAGCGATCTTTTAACCTTAATTTGAGACTAAGTAAAGATATGATAGTATTTATTTATTTATTACAAGGGCTCTAGAGCCCATATAGGACCTTGGCCTCCGATACAAGCCTTTCCCACTCATTTCTGTCAACGGCATGTCTTCTCCACCTAGGCACCCCTATCCGGCGCAGGTCTACCTCCACGTCCTCGAGCCACCTCAGTCGTGGTCTCCCTCGCATTCGTCTTCCTTCCAGTGGTTGATAGAGCAGACTACTAGGTAGGCGATGTTCCGGCATTCTTTCAACATGGCCTAGCCATCGGATTCTCGCCAATTTGATGAAAACCATTATATCTGGTCCACCATAAATATTCATAAGTTCTTGGTTATTTCTAGACCGCCATTGTCCTGAGGACCTTCCTTTCCCAAACCTTGATCATTTTTTCGTGTTCTTGGGTCAGGACACACGCTTCGCTGCCATACGTAATCACAGGTCTGACGATCGTCCTATATATTGTCAATTATGCCCCACACGAAAGATTTCGAAAGGGGAGTACCCTCTGAAGTGCATGTAGACACCTACTCCCAGCTGCCAGCCTTGCTTTCTTTTCTTCCTTGATATTATTGTTTGTGGTTATAACTGACCCGAGGTATCTGAACTTGTCAAAACTTTCAAAATTCCTGACCGCATACTGAGATATAAGGGTTTCCCTGCCTGTCCCTTCTAGAGCATCGCATGTATTTGGTCTTTTCAGGATTGACCTAAAGACCAAATTTACTCGCAGTCTCCTTGAATTCTTGGAAAGCCCCAGATAATGATGAAAGAGTTCTTCCTGTGATGACAACATCATTTGCGTAGGCCGTATGCTGCGTCATTCTGTTCATAATCGTTCCTCCAGGATTAGTCCGGATGGACTTCACTGATTTTCCAGACCTACATTATAAATAGTGTTGGGGATAGTGGTTCGCCCTGTCTGAGACCATTGGAAACACCATATTCCCTGGATCTATCTTCACTCGACACTTTGTGTTAGATAGTGTCATTTTTGTAAGTTATACAAGTGTCTGTGGCAATCCTAGAGTTACCATACTTTTTATTAGTTCTCATCTATCCATTCTGTCATAGGCCTCCTTGAAATCCACAAACAGATGTTGCAGATCGACATAGAACTCATTTGCCTTCTCCAGCATTATTCTCAGAGGTCAATAGTAGATCTGCCAGGCCTGAAACCACTTTGGCACTCTCCAAATACTCTTTCCACCCAAGTGAGCATTCTTTTGTTGTTCGCTATAGTTAGAATTTTGTAGACAACGCTAAGGAGTGCTATACCCCTATAATATCTACATAATAATCTGTAACCTTTCTTGTGTATGGGGCAGAGCAGTGCAGTACTCCATTCCTGGGGCATTTGTTCATTTATCCAGATGTCATAAACTAATCTGTATATCTCATCTGTAACTGCTTCTCCTCCAAACTTAAGTAGCTCCCAGCCCCTTCCGGTAATCCACCATCTGCACTCGCATTTCGGTGAATAAGACACGAAGGTCCATTCAAAATTATCTGGTAAAACCGTAGGAAATTAGTGTGAACCAAACCACCATGTGCTCACGACACTGGCTAACTTCGCTTGTCTTTTTTTTTTTTGCCGGCACCACTCGGTCACACACTATCACTTTCGTTTCGATATTCGATCTTTCACCTCAATTATTTTGATTTCAAATAAATAATAAATACTATCTATCATTAATTATTGAGCTATATTACCTGAACATAAGTATTTATATTTTTTATATTAAATCTACATAATGATTTTATTTAGTTCCCAGCTGCTCTGACTAAAAAAAATATATTTTCTTTGTTTTGTTGCCTTGACGAAATTTTAAATTAAATTTAAATACCTTAATGAAATTTAACCGTAACACTGTTCTCCTCGTTCTTCGATTGAGCATCTTTTTTCTTGCTTCATTCCTTTCTCGGAGAGCCTTTTCACATTCTTCGTCATACCATCCTTTTCTTCTTCCACTAGAGCTATTTCCCAATACTGTCTCTGCAGCATTCTTCAAAGTCATCTTGATTTTGTTCCATTTTCCTTCAATCGTATCATCTTCTGATGTGTTTTCACGAAATTCCTTTGATACGGCTTCTTCAAAAAATCGGGCTACTTCTGGTGCCTTCAGTTTTTCAAGATTTATAAGTGGACTCTTGCGGGCTTTTTCATACTTTCATGTAGCTATTTTTTTTTTTTTTGCGACTTGATGCACCGCGACCTCCTTGGGTCTATTGTGCGTCTGTCTATGGCCGTGTTTTTAAATTGGAATCTTTAAAACATCGGTAAATTTTAATATGCTTGTTGGGTTTAATAAGTCGTTGGAAGTTAGATTGGTTATATTTTCTTGTCCAAATATTTCAAATCTTAACCGTACAAATCGGTCACACCAACAGATTATGTGATAGGCTGTTTCGTTCTCTTTGCCACAGTATCTACATATTGGTGTTTCTGCCAACTTTAGTTTATACATGTATTTGTTTAGTTTACAGTGTCCTGTGTAGATCGCTGTAATTTTTTTAAGTGCCTTCCTGTCAAGATTTAGTAGCATATTGCTTCTTTTGACTGAATAGCCATCTAAGAAGAGTTTGGAGTGATAATGATCTCCTCGTTGAAGACATGCCAATTCGTGATTTGTCTACTAAGTGTTTGTGTAGCTATTGTTATATCTATTATTTCTGATCTTAATTTATTTTGAAATGTGGGTTTATTACCACTATTCAATATATCAAGATCATTATTAATTGTAAATTCTAGAATTAACTCACCTCTGTGATTTATGTTGCTGCTTCCCCAGATTTTGTGATGTGCATTGCTATCTAGGGCAGCAATTATGTCAAGTCCGTTGGTTTTTCCCATCATCTGTTCTAGCATAATTGTTGGGTCCTTTTCCTCAAAAGGAAGGTATCCCGACAATATGATGATTGGGTTGCCCCCTTTTGGGGTATATTTTACCGCCGCTAGATCTCTGGAACAGAGTTGCCAAAGTGGCAGCGGTTTTATTTCATTTTCATTACATAATGCAAGCTCTGGGGCTGTCTTTCGTGGACACTGTGCTGTATCCAGGTAGTTTCAGTCCCTTGAGCTCGCCTTTAAGTATATATGGCTCTTGTATTAAGATTATATCAATGTTCTTACCTGTTATATGCTGTTGCAGAACACCACTTGCCGCTATGCAGCGGTGGAGATTGATCTGCAGCAGTATCATCCAGTTATTATTTTGTTCCTCCAGGTGGTTCTCTGGGTGGTAACGGTGGCATAGTTCCACCTTCCAACCCGACTTTTGTCGGGTCTTTGGGTTTCACTACGCCTCCTATTGCCTCCCCATGGGTTTTACCTGTGAGAACTACGCCTTCTGCTATTTGTTTTGGTGATTGATGTCTGCCCAAGAGTTCAGCCTTGGCTTCCTCCTTGGGTCCAACATCAGCCACCTCTGTTGTTTCTTGGCCTGCCTCCGAGGTCGCTTCCATTTGTCTGACTGGTTCCTCGGAGGTCTCCATCAATTCGCATTCCTGCATCATTGATGGTGGTTGTTCATAAGCTCCTCTGAACTGTCTTACCAGGATCGATTTCATACCACAACCCACCTTCATACCTCTGGTTTTGAGGGACTCCAGGCTGGGTTCTGAAATTTTAAAGATGGTGAAAAATCCTTTCTCCATTTCCTTCATGTAGTGCAGTCTCCAGGATTTCATATCTGTCGCTGCCTTGTTCTGTACTCTTAGTCTTTTTAAGAGTATTTCTTCGGTAGGAGCTTTCCCAGGAAAGAATGCTCCTATCTTTACCATTTTTATAAGCTCCCCAGTCTCGCAGACTCTGAGCGCCACCTCCTCTCTCAGCCTGATGGGGATCGTTTTTATTAGCCATTGTTTGGTGTGGTCGTCAAGGCATGAGACGATGCAGCCTCCTCTGTTGAGACTTGCTCCATTAAAGAGTGGCTGATCGTCACTTTCTTCGTCAATATCCTCCACCTTGTCCGTTATTAGTTCTTGTATCTCTTCACTCTGCTCGTGGGTCAGCTGTGTGTGAGGGTAGTCCTCTGGAACCACCGCCACCAGTTGCCCTCTTGCAGCAAGAGCATAATTTGGTTTGTGTTCCGTCGTCTCTCTGGGTTTCTTTGCAACAGGTGCAGAGGTTCCCGGAGAGGATCTGGGTCTTTTTGTAGTCAGTTGGGGTTGTGTGGGCCGCTTTGAAGGCCTCGCAGTGTTTGCTGCTGGCCTATTTGGCTGCCCCACTGTGCCCCCGTCTGTCTTTCTGGTAGTATCGTGGGGGCCCTCCCCTGGGCGCCACGGCTTTGCCTGTCGGGCCCACTTGGGCCCTTGCAGTCTTGGCCTGGCACTTTGGAAGAGAAGCCCTCACGTCTGTATGTTGGCCCAGTATTGTGGCACTAACCTTGGTCGGTGCCGCTTTGTCTGCCGGGCCTGGTTGGGCCCTTGCATCCTCAGCCGCACCTTCCTGGGATGGCCCCGCAACTGGTTGATTATATAGGGATTGGGCTTTCGCCTTCCTCCTGTTGCGCCTCTTCACGTTCTTTGAGGACCCCGTCGTGGCCAAGGCCTCCGACTGGTCCACATTGAGACGTGTTTGGCTGTTTCCGTCTCCATAAGTGTAGTCTGTCTTATAGTCATTGGAGCCTGTGAAGCAGCGGCTACAAGAGCCGCATGCTCCTCCAGCACTCCCTGTGTGTGACTGTCCACATGTAGTGCTTTGGTTTCGTACTCTAGTGCCCGTAAAAGGTGTCTGACGTAAGAGTCGTCTAGAGGTTCTGTGGCGTCTGAGATGTATGATGGCTCCGATGAGGGGGATTCCTCATCGAGTTGTGGACTTTCGTCCAGGTAGAAGAGTTAATATCTTTGTTGCTCATTATATTTTCCCCATTCCACGTATGGCTATCCGCCGGGGTGTACCCCCATCTCAGCGCTGTCAACGTTGAGAGTCCTGGAGTTCCGTCCAGGAGCCGGAATATATGCTTCCTTCACGGGGAAGTTTTCAACCCGCTTTTCAGCATTCCAGGATCCTACTACTTGCGCCTCGGACCTCCTATGCTCCGATGCATAGGCACCAATACGTGTGCTTGCCAGGCAGGGTGCTCCACGACACATGTAGGATGGAAGCCACAGCCTTACCATCCCCATCCATGCCGCTTCACAGGCTCTGTTCATCTAGTTGTTTAGTCTGTGTAGGTGCTGTGGTACACATTGCATTGTGAGTCCAGGACAATCCAGGTTATTTCCTTTAAGACTTTCTATTAGGTATTTCAGGTGGCTCTTAGAGCCTCTCTGAAGTACCCCGCCTCTGTCGTTCGCGAGTTGTGTAACTCCCCAGGGGGCACCACGAGAAGGTGACAGTAGGCGTTGATGGGGATTGGGACAGCGGAGTTACCAAACAGTGAGTAGGGCACTTTGGTTTGGTATTCTCTCATGAAGTGAGAAAGACTCCCGCACTCGTCTATCGCTTCAGCTCTCCCTTTGCCCCACCCATTTGCCCCCTATTTTCCATTTATATTTAATCGTAACTAGAAAATGGTCAGTGCCACCAGTAGAACTGTCAAGAATATTACTAGCATGTCTCTTATCGATGAGTGCATTGTCAATTTGATTCCTGGTCTTTCCATCTGGTGATAACCATGTTTCCTTGTGAATATCTTTGTGGGCAAAATATGTGCTACTTATCTTCATGTTTTGGGTTATCGCGAAATCGACCAGTCTAATATTATTGTCATTACATTCATCATGCCTACTAGGCCTCCCAGTGGTTGAAATAAAAGCTTCTTCTTTCCCAATTTTGGCATTAAAATCGCCTAAGATTATTTTTGCATCGTAGTTGGGGAATCTATTATATGTCCTTTCAATAGCGCCGTAGAAAGCATCCTTTTCTTCAGTCGGGGCATGCGCACTGATTAGAGACATTGCAGAACTTTCCTTTAAGTCTGATAGTGCATATCCTTTCGTTGATAGCTGCATAACTGATGAGAGCATGTAATAAGGAATTTTTAACTGCGAATCCCGCCCCTAGAGTATTTCTTTTATTACCACTGTTAAATATAGTGTACTCCTTCAGTTTGGTTAGTTCTGTGTCTTTCCATCTTATTTCTTGAAGAGCCACTATATTTACTCTATATCGGAGTAGTTCTTTTTCTAGCTCTTTGGCAGCACCAGGCTTTAGTAAACTCCTTACATACCATGTAGCCAAATAAGTTAGTTCGTTTCCCTGGCAATGTCTTCGCCGATGATCAGTCTGATGTTCCGAGGCTTGTACGGTTTCTTTGACGGATGATTGTTTGACAGGTGAGGGGAGTCGACCCTGCACCCAACCCCCAACCTGGAGGACCAGTGGCTAATTGCAGCTCAAAGAGCCGGGCGATGGGGCCGCCACCTCCCTGCGTGCGCCATCTATGATAGTATAAAGAAGATAATTTTTTTTTTTTTGCTGTTAAACTATAACAAAATCAGAATCCAAAAGACTTTAACTTCGTAAGTAATGGTCCATTGCTTATTCATTATTTTCAAGCTGCAGTGATTATTTT
This sequence comes from Aelia acuminata, assembly GCA_911387785.2. Taxonomy (NCBI): domain Eukaryota; kingdom Metazoa; phylum Arthropoda; class Insecta; order Hemiptera; family Pentatomidae; genus Aelia; species Aelia acuminata. The sequence goes on along the minus strand of OU426982.1, from coordinate 61,445,778 downwards.
TTATTTTGTGAGGAATGCAGAAAACATTCAATTTTAAACTTTCACAACTATGTGGCGCTACAGTCCTGTGAGGACTTGGGACTCGTCCACAATCTTTCTGTACTCCCCTAACTCAAACTTATGTAATTAAAGTGAATCATTACATTAAACAGGTGAAAGTTAATTTTATTCCCTCCAATCAAACTTTAAACTACTGTTGACTTGATCAAACTATACATTAATAAACATATTGTTTACATGAGTTAACTGAAATAATAATTAGCTTAGACGACCATAAAACATAACCTCTTTCTCTCTCTTTCTTATCACAATTATTCATCACATTTATTAAACTAAAAAATAAAAACTTCACCATGTCTATGCGGGTATCCATAGCAACACAAACCATTTCTTCCCCATTCCCCAATTATTGAAAATCCCAGTGTTTCAGTGCTTTTATTTAACTCCTAATATGAAATTATAATTTGTCATATATCTGTTAAATTCTCTTTCTTTTGATACTTCATTCGATATTACTGCGGTTAAGCAGCTGCAAGATGGCAGCTGGCGTCAGTAAACAATAAGGTATTCCGATCACACCCTACCCGATATCCTCAGTTCAGTTCGGGTTTACCCAAGCGTTCCCGATCAGATGTAGTCGAGAATCCGAGTATTCCTAACTCCAGATTATTTTTTTTTTTATTATTATTTTTTTTTTTTTTTTTTTTTTTCAAGAAAAATCTATTTAAATAAAAAAAAAGGATATTTTTTAAATTGATTTGATGATGATTTTAAATCATATGACTTCATAAGAGAAAGAACAAATTGTATTATAACATGATTTATAAGATCGAAGAAAGGGAATAAAAGTTTTAAGAAATTGTATCTATTAAATTCAATTTAACTATAATTATCGACTAACTTTATTATAATCCACTGATGATCAATTAAATTAAATGTTTATATTTTAGTTAATATTTTTTAATATCATTTTTAAAAATATCCTTTTTGGTTATTAAAATACATTTTTCTTGAAATAACAAAAAAATAATAATCTGGTGGTTAGGAATACTCAGATTCTCGACTACACCTGCTTGGGAACATTCGGGTAAACCCGAACAGAACTGTGGATATCGGGTAGGGCTTGATTGGAATACCATGTTGTTTACTGACATCAGCCGCCATTTTTCAGCTGCTTAACCGAAGTAATACCCTTCATTCATCAAGACCATTGCTCCTATGAGCCGTAAAAGTGGTCTACACTACATTGTATAAAGTTCAGTTGTGTACTAATGCTTATTATTTCATAACATCTATATTTGATACTTTTTTTTTTAATAGGTACATGACTCCTTTCATCGGTTCTCTTACAGACGCTCTACTTATGTATGAGAAGGCTTTTCCAAATGGCAGCAATTCTGGATATTATGCTAAACCACCTTACCCACCATATTGCAAAATTAATCTTAGTGATCAAGTTGATTTGGAAAATGCAATTTTTGATGTGAGGTTTCACCTCCTAAAACTCTTTTCATCTAAATATCACCCGTTAGAACCAATGTTCAATCCTGCTACATATACTTCTGATAATTTAGACTATACCATAAGGTTAGTTTGCTTATTCTAATAATTATCTTTTTTTATTTATTATCCCTGCAATAATTTTTTTAATAATATTGTTATTAATGGAGGTAGATGGTTGACCGTAGAAGTTTATATGATGGAAATGGTTGGGGTATGGTCAAATAGAACTACACTATATATGGAATAACATATATTGTGCCGACGTTTCGACCCAAAATTCAGGTCTTCATCAGGGCTAAGTATGAAACAAGATAGCAACCAATGAAAATATATGAAGAAAAGAAAAAATAAATAAATTAATAATATATATATATATATATATATATATATATATATATATATATATATATATATATATATATATATATATATATATATATATGAAAATTAGTTAATAATTACAGAACAAAAGAATATGAATAAAAATTATTCATGAATGGCCTGAATCTTGGATAAACGTCGGCATAATACATGTTATTGCACATATAGTGTTGTTTTATTTGATCGCACCTCACACCATTTCCATCACACAATTTTGTTACTAGAAAACTTGAACAAACCTTATGTTATGATTTATCCTTTTTAACAATGAGGATCCTCAGTGATGAATTATACGCTCACTCTATCGTAGCCTTTCTATGCGCAAGCCAGTAGCTAATTTTTCCATGGCTGAAGGTTTTGGCCATTATTTCATGACCTCTGCAGCCAACTCTCTAACTTTAGATTAAAAAATAAAATTAATGATGCTAGTTCAGAAAGGTGCCCTAAATAAAAAAAGCACTAGTTTATCAGTAGAAGTGATAAAAAAAAAAATATTCCATTTTTAGGACACCAATAAGTTTCTGCTCATACTGTCCTCAAGTCCACTCCACCCCTTCTTTTCATCACTAAGAGGTTTAAAAAAAGAAAGAAATTATGAAAATTTTATTATTACAAAATGAAAATAAATAGCATATATTTATTGAAAGTAATTACCATTTATGTTTGTTTTTAAAAAAATTTCGTTGTAATCATAAAGGGTCTGATTTTCTGTTCATATAAAATTTATTATTGTGACTGGCTTTAGTCATAAACAAGATAGCTCATTATTTGATTGATTGGTATAATTCATAGTATGAGGTAAAGTACTGCTATCCAAAATTATTTTCATTGTTTTATAATATCTATTTGGGTTTGAAGAGTTAAAACTAAGAGGATTGGTCAACAAGTAAGGTCTCCTCATGCAATATAAATCAAAATACATTTATATAAAAAAATCACCTTTCAATCAACGTACTGATTGTTATATAAATCACTTGTCTGCTTATTTAGCCCCCTTTTCACCCCTTTCTTGATTTCTTCATCACATCTAAGGGAACGCTCAACTGTTCTTTAAGGGAAATAAATAGGTAATATGTATGGCCTGTTAGGTATTTGAGTCACAATGTCCTGACTGAACTTGATCAAAAGGTATTTTTTCAAAGTTTGCCTGATAAGGATGGGCTCTGTGATGCTGTCGTGACACACCTTTTGTCAATGTGCACTGCTTCATTAACAGTTTCGTTAGTGTCTCACAATATGTATCGGCATTAATTATTGTTTCATAGGGCATGAAATCAACGCCTATTCAGTTCCATAATATTTTTCCCATGATTAATCTAGCAGATTGGTTTCTTTGAATTTTCACGGTTTTGGTGAGTTGGTTTGCCATCACTCAAGCGATTGTCATTTTATTTCTGGAGTGAAATCTAATAATTATTCTCAGCACAGCAAGCAAGAAATTCATGAGAAGCTTCCATTTGTGTTCTTGTGTTCTCTGAGACCTTCCTTATTGACATATCCTTGTAATACTAAACCTCAACAGTTTTTCTAAAATATTAAATTTATTA